>VZTR01015106.1:1509156-1551494 GCA_013400775.1 Chaetops frenatus
AATGATTGATTTCTTGTCCCCTGGTGCTTTTGCCTCACTTTTGATCCTGTCTGGCTTCCCTTCTTGTATCTATTCTCTTGCAAAGAAAGAATTTTTAAAACTTCAAACTCAATTTTAAGCCCTCTTCATGTGAAGAATTACAAGGGAAATTGAATTTTCCACTTAAGTTCTAAAAGGGAGGCAGTAATAAGAATTCTTAGGGCAAATCAGACAAACAAAAATTTATTAGATCCAGTTCCTGATGGTTTTGTTAGATCAGAACTGTCTAACACAGTTTTGGCAAAGTCACATTTATATTGCCACAGAAACCTTAACTTCTGCACATCCTTTCACTTCACTTGAACTGTGCAACCTGAACATTGTGTTTTTCTATCCCAGCTCTTCCAGTCCCCTCCCATCCCTAGAGTATATTTTGGACCAAATCAACCGATGTGTCTTTTTTTAAGTGCTATTTCCACAATTTGCTTTTATTCTTCTATCATTCAAAAGTTGTAGAAGGCATGAGAGTGAGAATTTCTTTTAACCCTTTCTATTTCACAGCCTAGTGCCTGCCAATAAAAAAGGTTTTAAATACATTTCTTCATTACAAGCCATCTGTGGGTACATCCAGCCACAGGCTAAAAGTATCACACAACCACATAGGAAAAATTCAGAACTAAATAATGCCTTCAAAGGCATTTCTGGAGTTGGAACAGCATCAGGAATCTGCTTATTTACGTGGGGAGCAGTGGAGATTGCAGCATGTTGGTACTGCCAACAGATAGGATGATTAGTGCTAAAAACAATATCATCATTTAGATAAGCCCTCTCCTTTGGAGAGTTGCTATTGAACTCGGCTTGAACTTAAATGTGCTCAGCTTGGAAACTGCAATTCCTAAAAAGGCTCATTCAGCCTGCAAAAGTTGAAGGGCAACGAGATGGTATTGATAAAATTGGTCTCATATCAAATATTCCAAAGTTGCTTGTCTTGCATCTGAAGTTCCCTTGTTTCTTCTATCAGCAGAACTGCTCTGATCAGCTGCACATCCACTACCAAAAACCCCCAAAAGCAGATTCCTGGACTTCTGATTAGGACTAAACCAGTGGAAGACATCCCAACATACAAGAAAAGCACATTTTTTTGCAGGAGCTTTTTTCTGCGCTGTCTCAGAATGAAAGTTGATTTTTGCAGTGTGCCCTGAACTCACTTTTTGGGTAGATATTTATATTTTCCTTTGCAGGGATCTAGCAGCTGCCAGTGCAAGGCTTGCAAACCTTTAATGAGCTTCAACTTCCTAATTAAAAACCACAATGAGCTTTCAGGCCTTGATTTCCCCAATATTACAGGTTATAGCAGTGATATTTTGTTCAGTCAAGCCTAGCTAAAGGAAAATGCTTATGAGGTTTCCAAGGAGAGAAATAAACAAAATGGAAATGAAGAGGGAACTTGGAACTTTTAAGTGTACGTAATTAAGAAAAAAATACATCCTTCAGATAATTCTGGAAAGTATTAGGAGATATTCATAATTCATAAGCAGTTGTTTGGTTTTCTTTCAAGCAAGGGGGCAGCTTTACATCAAACACTGACTAGCTTTTCCATTAACTTAAGTAAACAAACCAGTATGCTTCAAGTTAAGTGAACATCCTTTTTTTCTTTTCCTTTACTTTTTTAATAACTGTGTGAATTAGAAGTAAGAACAAGACACTTACTTTCAAATAGGAAATTAGTTTGCATGCTATTTCTTCATGTTAAAAATACTTTGGAACACTCACAAAAACAATGTTAAGCTGAATTTATGGAAGTGTTCCATATCAGTTTTGAAGATGATATGCCAGATGTCGGGGAGAGCTCTTTCATCTGCAATAATGGAATAGTTTAATCCACCCTTGTTGTTTTTGAGCACAGTCCAAGTGTATTGGTCATCATGGGTGGGTGATCCTCACTTGGGCAGGCATGAACCAAAAAGCACAAGTTGTTAGACCTCTAGCATAAAATCACAAGAAAGCAACAGCAGGAAATACTCTACTGAAAGTAAAAATAAGCTCTTGCAAAACGTAAATCAAAAAGTTTACCTTTATGACAACTCACGTTTTGAAGCACTCAGAGACTCACAGATACATTGCCCTGAATTAGTGAATTGTAATGACTCCATTTATGGCTCCAGCAAAAATAAAGCCAATAATACAAATTTGAAATTAATCTAGATCCATCAAAAGCATGGAATGCTTTTCTTTTTGATGACTGGGGAGGCTAATAGTTAACAATGTGGTCTTCCCTTTGAGAAACACTAAACACAAGGACACATTATTGTCTATGTTCTTGTTTTAAGAACACACATTGAAGTAACATTGGATAGCAAAGCCTTTTGGGAATAGCTTGTGGTCTTCCATCAGACTAACACTTGAAGTGGTCATTTCAATTCCTGTGTTACCTGACTGATGTTTTGTGTGTCACATTCATTTAATTCACCATGGCTATGGTTGGATAATGAGGTGTATCCACCTAATTCCAAAGGATCTTGGAATTAGGAGCCATTTCCCATGAGCAATGCACCTCCCAGAGTGCTTGGTGTGTGCTGGAGAGGGAAGGAGCATCTCACACAGCAAGAAGGAGCAGGAGAAAGGAAGAAATGCATTTTCAGATGTATCAGTTCAAAGCTTCATTCATTTTTTTTCTCCCTTCTCAGCTGCCTGCCACTCCCAAACATGTGGGAGATGTTCTAGTGCTGAAAGCTATGGCTCACTCCTTTATTGAGCTACTCTGTATGATAAGTCAATTTGCTTTGGACGTACCAGAGACAATAGATAATTGTGACAGAAAACTGCAGAGGGCAGGCTCACTTACTGAAGCTTGTTAGCTCTTCTCTGTTAATAGAAGGATGCTTTTCCTGTACCTTCCTATTCCTGGAATCACCGTGCTTGGGTAACTTGCCCAAATCCACAGAGGCTGCTCACACTTTTGCAGTCCAAATAGAAAAGTCACACAATGAGTTGCAGTGCATTCAACTCTCTTTTTGCACTTTTGCCACATTAATAATTTGTTTTGCTTCTCTTGTGTTCTGCCATGACACCCAGGAGCAGTAAGAGATGCATCCACAAGGAACTTTGCTTTGCTGCTCTCTCAAACTGGAGAGGGGAAAGTTTCAGCACTCCAAAGGAGTCGTGCCGTTTTTCAGGAAAATCTCATTAATTTAAACATTCTACCTCACCTATTTGCTTAAATGTAGGTCTTGGCTCTCACATCTCTTTTTCCTGTGCAAACAAGTATTTGTGCAGGTTGCCTTCGCTCAACTGTGAAAACTTGTTACCAGGGCAATCAGGCCAATATACCTCACATGAAAGGGCAAAGGAAAATACAGAAGGGAAAAACCAGCAAAAAAATGGGGAGTTTTTGGGCTGCTGCAGAGCTGTGCAGAATTAGAGAGGCTCCTTTATGACACCAACAGCATGCTGACAGTGACAGCACTTGGAGTGAAGGGCTCTGCATTAGCAGGTTTTGCCACTCCAGGAATGGGAAATTTCTCCAGATCTTCCAT
This sequence comes from Chaetops frenatus, assembly GCA_013400775.1. Lineage (NCBI taxonomy): Eukaryota > Metazoa > Chordata > Aves > Passeriformes > Picathartidae > Chaetops > Chaetops frenatus. The sequence continues at coordinate 1,512,672 of VZTR01015106.1, forward strand.
CTCCTGGTACCTCCTGCCCTGAAATTATGTAACAGATTTTATGCTGGGGTCTACCACCACAAAGCACAACCTCCCAGCACCAACGAGTTAAAAGCTGTCTGGGCACCCAGCCCAGATGAATAACATCCCAAATGTTGAAGGAAGTAGCAAGGGAAATAGAAAAGCCTTTGACAGAAATTGTTGATAGCTTGCTAAGGCTGGGGAGGGAACCAGGGAATTTGGAGGTTGCTAATGTTGTTCCTATGTGTAAGAAAGGATCAGGGAGGATCCAGGAAAAGGCATAGCAGTGAGCTTGGCTTCAGTTGCAAGAACAATATAAGAAACATAAATAGGAGGCAGAATATTTAATTTGGTCAGATAAAATAAGCCCATACTCATGGATGAACTATAGAGGTCTAATTTCTCCAAGTATTTTATCTTCAGGTGGTTCTTTGTGAAAAATGTCAGTCTGAAACATCTTCTAGACAGAATAAAAGTTAATGAAACGGGCAGAAAGGGAAAGGTTTGACAGAACCCTGAGGTTAAGTAAATTGTCAGTGATGCTGCAGCACCACGCAGATCATTGCACGTCTGATATCAGACTCTCTGGTGCCATTGCTGACATGGGAGCTGATGTTTGCTCTTCAGATGAATCCATTAGAAAAATAGACCAAGTCATTTTCTGGCCTCACTCACACTGAGAACTCAAAAAATTTAAACCCATTAAGTAAAATATTTATGGTTTACATTCAAAACAAATTGAGAACAGGTTCGCTGCAGTCCATGACAAGTGCAACACTGACATCGGTGGGACCATCATGGATTTGGATTTCTGTGAACCATTTAGAAGCTGCTCCACTGGTGCTCCTCAGTGGGGACAGAGGATCAATAAGGAAAATAATTTTCTTATTGAAATAAGAATTTCAATCCCATAACATAATTTAAGAACCTCCTTTTTTTTATCTGGTGGAGTATTAAGATTGCTACGAACCAGGATAGAGAAAAGCAACCTGGAAACATTTTGTTTGGACAGAGGAGGATGTACACAGAGAGCAAGGAGATGCTGTCATATATTGCAATCTTTTGAGAGCCAGTGAGCAGCAAGAAGCTGAACACTTCAGCCACAAGAACAAGACACACTTGAGTTAGTTAAGAAAACATTTCTCCAGCTCTGAGCACAACAGACAGGTATGTGCTAGAAAGGAGGAGAAAAGCTTTAAGTGGCTTAAATAAGATGAAGGTGGATGTGGACTACATTTTTTCTCTAAAAGTCTGAAGCCCTGGTGAAATGCATCTCCTGGTTTTATGTGCTGCTTCTCATGATAGGAAGCAAATTGCAGAGGCTAAGCTGTTGCATAAGTGAGTGAGCAGCATGAGTCAGGGGGTTTGGGAAAAGTGAGTCACAGCGGGAAGGGGAACAGAGCCAGGGTTGGAGCTCAGAAAGAGAGATCAGCAAGGAAATTTTAAGGATCTAGATAAGAGCCTGAGAGAATGGAGTGCAGGAGAGAAGCAGAAAAACTGCCTCTAAAAGAGGGAGCCATACATGAGGGTTAGGGAAAGCTATAGCTAAAAAGCAGGTCAGGCAAAATTTTTGTACACAACTGGTGGTTGAAATACAGAACAGGGTGCCAAAGTCAGCAGTGGAGGGACAGAATTGTGTAAATCACTTCAAGAGGCAGTGTGGGCACATTTTTGGAAAATGAGGGAATCACTGGGTATAGCCATTAGTGAGGCTTGTGGAATTAAAAGTATGAAATGCAAGTTGATTTATATTTTGAAGGAATACAGCAGCAAGCTCTGCTGCTCTCCATGGCTCTCACACTATGGCTGGAGCACCCTGCAAACCTCAGATACTTGCCTGTGCCACTCATGGCATTCTCTTAACTTGCAGTTAGGGATGGCAAAGTCTTCCAAAAGGAACTTTCTAGAACAGCCCTGGAAATTGCTGCAAAGGCAGTGTTTACATTACAATTTACAAATTGGACTTCCATCTACATACTGGAAGAGCAGTGTGGCTCACGTGTCATTTAATTGAGACACAGTGTCCTTAATTGTTGTGTTTCTGCCTCACTTCTCCTTAGACTCTGATCTTGACTTTAATTGAAGGATTTTATACAGCACCTACAGAGGCCCACACCACCCAGCCCGTTCTGGGCACAGCAAGGTTTGACCAAGCACAAGCTTGCAGGAAAATCAGAGTGAGATTCCTATAATTAAAGACTCCATCATGATGCTTAATGGATCTGAATTCAGAGTGTTCAGAGTACCTAAATTCTGTGCAATGCAGTCCCCAAATCCTCAGCTTTGGAACTGCCACATCCTTTCAGTGCTGTATTAAGGGTGTAACACTTATAAGCAACAGACAGGAATTAAAATACTCAATCCTAACCATTTTGTTAATATTTTTTCTAACCAAAGTACACATAAATCCCCTAATAAGTTGGATTTTGAGTGGCCTACTGGAAGACTACATAATTACCTGATTTTGGTTATTACAATGATCAAGACACTGAAGGTAACCCAGCTCCATTTTCAAGTAAGACTGATCTGCAAAACGATTGTTAGAGACACCCAGGCTATTTCAAAGGAATTTTCCACCTACACAGGATGTAACTGTCCAGAGGAAAACTGTCTGGGAATAAAAATCTGAGTGACATCATTGATCAGACTCAGAGAGACAGAGTTTAAGAACTAATCTATATTTCACAGGTTGCATGCATCAATAATCAAACACCATTCAGGTCTTTTAACAACCTAATACAAACTTACGGCTCTTATTTATGTGTGGTGAACAGAACAACCTTTAGAAATGTTAGCTGAGATTAGAAAATATAAAGAAAAAAAGAAAAATTGTATCACTTTCATTACTGGTTACTGGTGTAATTTATATGGCTTCCCCGGACAAACAAATGCTTGTGCAACATCTAGAAATTAAATTTAAACAAAGTTGATGAGGAATTATTTGGGAATGTTTGCAGGTGTTTTCTTATCAGGCAAGATATTTGCTTAAGGCAGAAGCCTCAGCTATGGAATGAACTGCTGAAACAGTTCTGGAGATGAACTTTATCATGATGACACTAAATTTGGAAAAGAGGATGTAGAGGAAAGATGCTCAAGAATGAGCTTGTAAAAGCCCCACATTTTCTTTCTAGATCTGTTTCTTATACTGCACTCATCACTGTGGTATCTTGAGTGCTTTCCAGTAGTGCATTAAGCAACATGACAAACATCTGTCACATGTTTGTTCTCTCACCCTCTCCCCAGAGGGACAAGTGTGTGCAGTGGAGAGCCTTGTTTTAATTTTTTTTTTAATTATTATAAATACACATGCACGTAACACAATTATTAAACATTTGTACTAGAGAGGAAAGGTCAGATAAATTTATCTTGCTCTCAAGGTTAGAGCTGGTGAGCTCTGGGATGTTCTTGCATCACACCCTTGCCCCAGATTGCAGTGTCTTCTCAGAGACCAAATCACAGCCACTGGTATCTGCACCAGGCAGAAACCAAAAGTGTGGATTCCCAATTCCCTCATTTACTGCTCACACTTAAGTCCATAGATTCTCTGTCAAGAAACATCAAATGGAATGAGGTGGTAGAAATTTAGGGAAGAATATGTGCTTTGTATAACCCCCATCTCATTCCCATATTATTGCCTTTGATACAGACTAAAAGCAGGAATTGATGGAACCACAAAATCACTGTCAGGTCAGAGGGCACTGTGAGAGTCATGCTAAATATAGGAATCTCATGGATTGCAAAAGCCTGATTTCAACTGGAAAAATAAGTTCTTAGAATAATTGAATGAAGACCTGGGAGTGACTGATCTCCCCACAGGGGGGATGTAACTATGAAAACGATCTGGAAACTTGAGTTTGGTCAGACCCTGAAGAACTGCAGATAGACAATCTAACAATCAGGAGCCACAAACACATAGAGGGAATCCCAAATCAATCCCTAGTCCCCAGAGTGAGATGGTGCCATTTCCCACGGGCAGAGAAGTAGGTGTGAATTGGTAAATAAATTACTCTGCCTCTACCACCTCTGAGAGAAATGGAGATGCTCTACCACATCCCAGGGAAACTCCAGCATTGCTGGTGCTTCCTTGCTATGCCTCCCACACCTCTATTCCTACAGTAACTCTCTGGGCAGTTAGGAAACAGATTGTTTCTGTAATGGACAGTGATCCGGGTCACTCTGAGTGCCAAGAGCTGGAGCCTCCTCTCTGGCCTCACTCACAGGCAGAGCTGCAACATTTAGCACTGCTAAATCCACCAGTGCTCCTTCCCATACTCCACGAGGGCTGGGCTGCTCTGGGATTGCACTAACACAGTCCATGTTTGGCCCTGCTTTCAGCACTGAAATCTTCACTCACTTCCTCACCCCTGTATCACTCACGGCAGCAGGACACATCTGTAACTACTGCAGTACTGGAGATGCCAGCACTGACACCTTTCCAGGTGCCTGTTGTGGTCCTCCCACAGTATTTCCCTGAAACACAATTTTTAGGTCACCAGCCTTGCTCTCCCAGCACTGATTTCCCTGCACAGGTGGGAACAGACCCACTCCAGGCATGGCAACCTTACCACCTCATCCCCAGGGAAGGCAGGGGGTTGCTTTCCTGCTACCCCAACTTCCCAACTTTTTTTATAAACCCAGATCTTGGCCAGAACATCAAAACCCTCCAAGGGTTTCCAGACTGGGAGGCAGTGAGCAGGCAATAATTGGGAATAATTGTTTTTCTGTCCAGCTGAACTTACCACCAGGAACAGCCAAAGACCATGAGCACATAAGTAAATCTACAAATCATTTTAGCTGAAGTAGCTTTTTAGTCAATGCATTTTAACTAATCCATCTTAAAAGGCAACTCATGTTTACTCATATATATGAAGCTCCTAAAGATCAAATAAACATTCTTTGTTCTGGCACACTGTGCAACAAAAAGGACTGGAAGAGTACAAGTATTTTATTTCCAGCTTTTGTAGAAACCAGAAGTGCAAAGCTCACGAGGTCCTTGCAAAGACTTGCCTTGAGCTGCCTCGTGTTGATGTGGCAGGAGGCAGCCAGCTGAAGTCCCCAAAAGTCTTCACACCTGAAAATGGGCTTTTCAGTGCCAGGACACAACAGTGAGCTCAGCAAACCCTGCACTAGCACAGAAGTTCCAGGGCTGACACTGTGTAGAAATGCAAAGAGCAGCCTAACATAAAACGGCTGTAACTTCCCTGTTGGATAAAGGGAAGATGTATGTAAAATATTTGGACATTTGGGGAAAGGGTAAACGTTGAGAATTAATTCAAACTGTTGATGGTTTATTTTTTTATTGAATCTTGTGGTCAAAATTGTTTTCATTTGTTATGAGAAAGAATCCATCATTTTTTCCAAAGCACCACCCAGAATCTGCCACTGGTGATGTTCTAACATCCCCAGTGCCTATACAAATAGAGAGGTCAGCTGAGATTTTTAAACTAGAGATCATAAGTTTTAAGGAATTTGTTTATTCAGCCTAGAGTCTCCAGATTGTGTATGATGCCAAAATTAAAAAGTCATCTCACTCTACTGTGTCATGTTACAATAAAAAGCTCTCCAACGTTTTGGATGTTCAGATGAGAAAGCAAATTGTAATTCATTTGTCAGCACATGCAGTTTAATTATAATTAAGTACCTCCAGCAGCCATAATGAGCAGGCAAAACAAAAATGCTGGTTTTATACTTGTATAAACCTGCATTCAGTACAAACTAAAAGCTGCCTGAATTACTCTGAAAAGTATCGGGCTAGAACTTGCATTTTAGCTGTACTGTGCAAATACAAACACACAAACTGTTTCCAGAGGCTCGAACAGACTGACTGAATTAGGGGAATTTTCCTGGGAATGACAAGAAGCAGATCTCTTCCTGATGAGAAGGCCACCACATACCAAGTCCCTGTCCAAAGCATAGAGCACGGGAACCATGCAAGAGATCAGCAGAGTCCTTTTAGGACCGGCAAAACAACATATTTCTAACTCCTCTCCTTCTTGAGAAAGAGCTGAATTACATTTGCTGAAATTTTCTGGAGTAATTCAGCATGAAACATCCAACCAGCGTGGGAAAAAACCCAAAGCAAAACAAAACAGGCAAATGATTCAAATATGATGAAGCTGCAAGAAGTTTACAGAAAATTCTAGACTGACAAGTACAAAATATTAATGGTATTTGACAAATAAATGTTTAAAATGACCATATCTGAAAATATATACTAAGGCAGTGTACGAGAATGGAAATGCTACCAGATTTCTGATAGCTGCAAGTGTTGAGCTGACATCTTGGGAATGTATTTGAACTTTTCTGCCTGCACTCATAGGTAGCTTGAAGATGTGTAAAATATCTCCACAGGCTACATACTTTAAGTAAGTTTCATGACTAATATTACACTTGTGTTTTTTATAAAGATATAGATGAATGTGCAACTGGAACCCACAATTGTAGAGCTGACCAAGTGTGTGTCAATTTAAGAGGGTCCTTCAGCTGCCAGTGCCCTCCAGGCTACCAGAAACGAGGGGACCAATGTGTTGGTGAGTGTTGCTTTCCATTAATGGTGTCTTTCATTTTCTACAGTTGCAAACTTGATGTTGGTCATAAAGCAGATGGGTATTTGTGGCGTAAAACAGCTGTCTCACTCTGGAATGCAATGGAATAGTCACTTTACCACAATAATTAATCACTAAAACATAGAATGAGGAGTCTTTTTAAGGATAATCAACACTTGGAGTTCACAAGCTGAGTTTTGCTAATAGTCCCCATTGTGGTGATTGTTTGTGTTGGGGCATTGCCCAGCGTCCCAGATATTGCCACGCAGCCCCAATGGCAGCAAAGCAAAGCACATCCTTCCCTGAGATTCACCTCCAGGTCCGTGGGACACAGCACTCCCTTCCCCAGGATTCAGCCTTATGAGCACAAGTGAGAGAGATGGAAACTCTGAATGCAGGAGAGCTGCAGCCTCTAAAACCCACCAGGTTTTATTCTCCAAGCCAAGATAAGCTATTGGCACCCTGGGGAGCCATGCAAGCACAGCATGGAATTAAATCCAAGTGCAGGGCAAACATTGCATCTCTCCTATCCCATCCCCAGGTGGGGACATCGTGCCAAAGTGCCATCACCCTGTCCCTTCTGCCTGCATTTCACACCTCCTTAATCACCATTTCAATGGGTAAATTGCTTCTAGAGGCACTCCAGCCCTAAGCCTTGGGTTTGTCAGATAATAAAAACAACTATGAAGGAGGAGAGTCAAAACTACACATCAGGAGGTGATATTCAAGACAGCCTCTTCTAAGACACTGCACTGATTTTATACAGCTTAGGAAGAAAGGGTTTGGGGTTTTGGTTTTTTCCTCAACAGAACTCGAGGATTTCCTCTTTCTGGGATCCTGCATTTCAAAGTATATAATAATTTTACAATTTTTTATTCTTAATCTCTTCAGAAAGCCTTGCTAAGGCCATAGGTAAGAAACCAGGGAGATTTGAGTACACACCTAGAATAACTTAAATTTCTGGGCATGGCTCTTTCTTCAGGATTCCAGTCCAAGGGCTGTAGAAATAAACCCAAAAATTCTTATCTCTTTCCTAAGAGATGTAGATCAGGCCTTGAACTGTCAAATTGGTGTAAACACAGGTGTATCTGATTTTTCTCAGTTCTCTGTGCAGGAGTAGGATGACTAATTTGGAATGTAGGTAGAGGAATAGTTTTGGAAGGCCATGGATTTCCTTTTTTCATATCTGGAGTTTATTTAAAGTTTTTTTCTATACCAGGTAAATTATATTACTGCCATGAAACAGCGCATCTGATATCAAGACCTATGGTCCTAAATGAAAGTCTCACTGAAAACATGACAGCACTGAGAATAAATGGGAGTCATAGAGCCTTATATCTAAATGTGAACACATTTATGCACCTAAATCTACGCATGAAGTTGTCTGGAAAGTGAAAATTCCCTTCTCCTATTTAGGTCAAAACCAAGAATAACACCTGTGTTACATATTACACACTGACCTAAATTAGAAGTACATCCCAACAGTTAGTACTGTCAGCATTTCAGAATAAAGCCTGTCTTTGGGGATTTTATAACAACTTAGCCAGAAAATGTTCTCGGGGCCAGATCTTGATAGAGGTTCTCCATATGGGAGGAAATGTTTCTCAAATTTGAAAGAAATTTTTCCAGACTATTTTGGCTTGAAGGTAGAGGGAGAAAAAAAGACACATTTTTAACAATTGTTTGAGTTTAATCTAAATTCACTACCAATTTCTGACTTTTTTTCTGAGATTTTTTTAAATTTGCTTGTTCACATATTGCCAAATGAATCTTTTCTGAAATGCATGACTGCAGAGAGAATGAATTGTTTTCCAGCATTACTTCAAACAGATTTGGCCCAACTGATCAGATGAATCTCAGCCCTTAGATCTGCCCAGAGCTGATGTGCCTAATCCCACAAGGAAAATTCCCACTGAATAAGAGCCAGATCCTGAAAGCATTTATGTGTATAAATGTACCAAAGCATTGCTCATATGTATAATCCTACTTTTTAAAAGTTACTTAAAAGAACTTAGTCCTGTAAAAGTCAAGGATGGAAATCTATTGTGCCTCCTTAATTCATTCCATTTCCACTTCCAAATTTCTCTCTGCAACAAGAGTTAGTGACAATTGCTACTGTATGGATAGCCAGGAATTTTCTAGCATAAGCCTCTTCATTCAGTCATCCAAAACACTCCACTAAATTTGACAAAGAAAGGGTTAACTTCTAAAGATTATTTTTTCACTTGATATTAAAACAAACACTTTCCTCATTATAAAAAAAAAGTCTTGGCCTCTTTTTAAACACATCTACGGTGGAAACAGCTGGAGGTAGGAAACTCAAGATCTGGCATGGATATGGGAAGTGCCTTTCTTTGTTCCAGTGAATACTGGTCTGATTTGTGTGAGTGTTGATCCTTTGAAATGTCCCATTGTGTAGAAGCCTGGAGCACGGCGTGGATTTCTTCACCAAGCTCCAGCAGGCCACGGCTCAAGGCAGCCACTGCACACACACACACACGATAATGGAATAATAAAACATGTTTTCCAAGGAAAAGCAGAGCCACTGTGTCCTCCAGAGTGCAGGGAAGCCTTATAAAATGCAGAGGGGTAAAAGAACGGGGTGGTGCACGTTTGGTGTGGCTGGCAGGTGAAAGCCCTGCTCCAGTGCACACCAGGAATGCTGACTCTTGGAAAGGCAGCCTGCTCCACCTCAAAAGCAGGGCTGACCTGCAAGGAGAGGCTGTGGAAGGCTCTCAGTGCCTGAGATGCACAGCCAGGTGTGGTGCTGCTGGGTGGGAGGGTATCCAGGACAGGCAGCCAGGGGAATGGGAGCAATGGGAAATCCTTGGAGAGCAAGGCAGGGTCTGGGGATCCCCGTGGAAGCACAGCCACCTGTTTCCTTTTCAGGCCCATTAATTCTCTATCCTTGCCATTCTCCTGTGCTTGCACAGAAAATCTGGACTGTTCCTAATGGAGCTGAAAAGATTTAGTATGTGCCAGGGGTGTTGCATGTGAGTTTTGGGAAAATGAGCTCCAAGCCACATTGCCCGTGTTGGTCAGCACCGTCTCTGACCCTGAGGGATCCTGGTGGGAAAGCTGATCAAAACACTTCTTACCTGTACAAAATAAACTAGGCCAAGCAACGCGGCAGGACCGAGTCAACAAAATAAAGTTGGAATGCACCGCGAAGACAAGAGCATAAAAGCTTGTTACAAAATAGCCACTTACAGGAAAACTTCAATTGCAGCTTGTTAATATCCATGGCAGCAGTCCTCAGCTCACATAAGCTTTCCTGATGCTTTTAATCACATGCAATTAACTTTCCTGGGGAAGCGCTTGGACTCCATGTGAACTAACGTTGTTTTTTGGTGCCCCAGACATCGACGAGTGCACCCTGCCCCCGTACTGCCACCACCGCTGCGTGAACACCCCGGGCTCCTACTACTGCCAGTGCAACGCTGGCTTCCAGCTGGCATCCAACAACCACACCTGCGTGGGTAAGGATCCCTCAGCAGCTCCCCCGGACACACGGACCCCTCCCGGACACCCCGACCCCTCCCTCAGCAGCTCCCCCGGACACACGGACCCCTCCCTCAGCAGCTCCCCCGGACACCCCGACCCATCCCTCAGCAGCTCCCCCGGACACCAGCACTCAACTGCCACAGTGCCAAATTAAAGGAAATAAACAGCAACCAGAAAAAACTGCACTGAAAAGCTCCTCTATGAGTGATCCAGAATTACAGGAGGGTTGTAGAAAAATTTAGAGCTTTCTTGAGCAGGTGTTATTTTGCTGGCATAGCAGATTTCAAAGGAACATCTAAAGGTTTATATTCAGGACTTAATATTAGATTTAATAATTATTTCAGTTTTGCTTTATTATTGGCTTTCCTGGTATTATTCCCAGTTCACACGACAAAGGCCAGAACTGGGAATCAAGGGAACCAATAATATACCTCTGCAGTTAAGTGTAATTATCCTCAGCATATAGTGAAGAAAGTCTTTAGGTCACATTTGAATATCTAGAAAAAAAAATTAAAACAAGGGTTGCTAAGAGTGACCTTTTAGCAGTGATGCTGAAAATAAAACACTAAGGGAAGCTGCACAGTAGAACTTTAAGACTGATGTCAATTTGAAGATCTGTTCTAGAAGGATGAGAGTAATAAGAAGAAGGTAACTCTCTCTGTGAAGCACAGAGAGAATGGCTATAAAAGCAAGAGATTTGATGGTGATGGAGATGGTCAGAAGTTCTTTAGAGATGTACTTTGTGTATATAAAATCTATATTATATACATAGAAAAATCAGGCTGCATTTTCCAGCTTCCACCATCCCTTCCAAGCATTGCCATCAAGCACCCTGGGACACTGCACAGCTCTGAACTGAGACAGGAATTGATTGGTTCTCACCAAATCATAGGATATTAAAAATCACCCATGAACACAACAGAACCAGGCAACAAAAGTCACTTATTTGTCCCTTTCCATGGCTCAGATGGAAAGTGGATTCTTTCAGCACTTCATCAAACACCCTCTCCCCTGACTTTCCAGCCTGCCAGCCTCATCAGGCACATTTCTACCAGGTAAAGGGGAAGAAAGCTTAAGGAGAAAATTTATAAATGAATGGTTGCTGCATCAAGACAAGCTCTCACATCTGCCACAGTGACACTTGACAGCTGTAGCCATTACATTTGTGTCACAACTCCTGCCTATATTGAAAGTGGGTCAATATTTGTTGGAAAACGAACAGAACTGGGGTTTTGGCCACCTAATTTATTCCTTCTGGTAGTATTGGATGAGGAATGATGTACATCCTTTATACTGTTGCCAGAAATGAACTCAGAGGAAGAAAAAAAACCTTTGTGATGAGTTTTCCCCTATTATTCATTTTCAGGACTAGGAGGTTCAACATGCAGAGAATTCCTATCCTCTCTGTTGGTTTCATTTTTCTGAATGTCTCATCTTTGTCAGTTTTAGGTGTATCTGTACATTTACAGTGTTGCTGACATTTATAAGCCATGAACTCAAACTTTTTTTTTTCCAAGCACAGCTCTCTACTCACGGAGATATCTGATAAACACAAACATGAAGGGAAAACATGCAGGAGGGAAACACAAGAGAAAACATTAAAATCTACAGAGTGACAGGAGCAGCAGCTAATGAACAGTCTGTGCAAAACAAGGGCTATAGATTCCAAAAGTGATTAGAGTTATATAAACTTCCCATTAAAAATTGCTTCTCTTCTCGTACCAGTGTCCTCAAAATGTTCTTGGGATGGGCAACACCATGGAAAAATGTAGCACTGAAAAATACCTTCCCCCAATATGGTCTAGGCCTTGGAGCTCAGCAGAACTCTACTGGCCTCAAAGGCTCATGTTATAATTGCAATGGAATTTAAAAGAACAAATTTTCAGAGTAATAAATAGCTCAAATAAATCTTAACCACTGCATGCTGAGAGGTCTTATCAGTATGTGTTCCTTATATCAATTATTTATAGAGACTTGGCATTTCATACCTGAAAAAAAGGCTCTGGAACATGGAGTTTAATAGCCACATTAAACATTTTTGGGAGAATTCATCACACATTAGAATAACTCTCATTCCTGGAAAAATACTGGTTTTTACATGGAATGTAAAGCACAGATCTACCAGTGCTCCAGTGACTGCAGATCTACACTGATAGAGCCAACTGAGCTTCTGCTGAGCAACAGGCCCAGCCTAAGGACTAATTACCACCTACACAAGATAAATATCTAATTTTTCCTTTCAGACATAAACGAATGTGATGCCAACAACCCATGTGCACAGCAGTGCTACAATATCCTGGGTTCTTTCATCTGCCAGTGTAACCCAGGCTTTGAGCTGAGCAGTGACAGAATCAACTGTGAAGGTAAGACTTTTTTTTTTTTTTTTTTTTTTTTTTTTTTTTTTTTTTTTTTTTTTTTTTTTTTTTTTTTTTTTTTACTTTTTTTTTTTTTTGTCTTGGAAAAGCAATTTTTTTTTGTTTTTGTTTTCCCAGAAGCATTTCTGTGAACTAGGGGATAGAATTGAAGTGGAGACACTCTGTGGCTAGAGTTTGTAGCCAAAAAGGTTTAAGATATTTATTTTTTTATGGTACAAAGGGGGCTAATTCACACCTGAGTAGCTGCAGCTGCTTTCAGGTACAGGTAGGAATGGGCCTCTCTATAGCAAGTGCAAAACAGGACAAGAGATTGCTGCACTTCAGATCCCAAGAGGGAAGAAAGGTTTCTGAACCCTGATTGCACAAACTCCCTGGAATAGTGGGTGGTCTAATGCTGATGACTACTAAATGAATTGGAAAGGAATGCACACCAAAAACAAGGGCAATTTTGTGTGGTTTTAGGCTCCTCTGAAAACAAAACCTCCAATTTCTGATTTTAAGGGAGCGACAAGTGTGCTTTAGAGGTGCTTTGCAGCCTGGGTATACAAACAGCACGGCTCCTCCTTATACAATCAACACTTTATTTCCTCTGCCAGAGGCTCCACAGGGGTGCCCTAAATCTCCTTTTGGACACACCATGACCTCACCCTTAGAGCCCACGTCCTTTCTACCAGCCTTGGAGCAAGAGAGGTCCCTGCTTCAGCACTGCCCTCCCCAGCGAGCTGGAAGGGCTGCTACAGATGCTCCCTCTGCTAAGCCAAGCTGCTTAAGCTAATCCTATTTGAACAGAACAGGGAGCAGCAAGTATGCAGCCTCCAAGGACATCCCTGAGCCCAGCCCAAGAGCTGGGCTCAGCTCAGAGGCAGGAGGAGGGAGCTCTGTGCTTTCCAAACCAACCCCTCCTCTTGATAGGTTTAAATGCATTTCCTGATGATGGCATACGCTGCTCAGTTCTGTTGCATACCAGGCATCAGGGACTGATGGATACACAAGGATAAAAAAAGCAGGAGAATGGTATCCACTGATTATTATTAGAAGGCAAGAAAAAGACCTTTCCCTCTCCCAGAGCATTATTCCATCAGTGTAGGGCACAACTACAAAGGCAACATTTTTGCCTTACTAACTAATCTCACAGCTGTGGGTTTTTTCCTCAAAGTCATCACATTTTGTAATACTGTAAGTATACACAATTTCAAGAGTTATTTTCCCAAACCTGTTCTGAAGTCTAATTAAGCTGCTGCTTCCTCAAATCCAAAATTCTTCTTTTGCAGGCTTACTAGCAAAATCCCAGCAGAACTCACCCTTCCATTCCCTAGGTATTAAGCAGGCCATTTCAGGCTTTGGATAATTCTTTCTAGACAGAGCTTTTTTCAAACATATAACTATTATATCTAATTTTGTAACAAGGTGAATTTTAAAAGCCAATAACATGAAGCTCTCTTGCTCTTTGCAGACACAGATGAATGCAGAACCTCCAGTTACATCTGTCAGTACCAGTGTGTCAATGAGCCAGGAAAGTTCTCCTGTGTGTGCCCCGAAGGATACCAGGTAGTAGGAGGCAGGACATGCCAAGGTAGGTGCCCTCCCCTTGACAGGCTCAGCTCTGCATTATTTACACCACTTCAGGCAAGGCTAAGGGTGATTGCAAGCTAAATGGTTATATTGCATGACAGGATTACTGTGCTCTTAGCAGAAGATGTGTTGATAAAGCACTTGATGATTCATTAAATATCTTAGCATCTCATTGAATCCTTCAGCTCAAACTCCAAGTCCTTTGGCTTCCTAGGACAAAATTTCAGTTTTTGCAATCTGCAGGTAAAACTTGTCTCGGATGTCACAAGGTAGTGGCTCTAAATTTGAGATAAGCATACCTGAATAAAATCAGGTCATTTTTTATGGACATGAAACATGGCTTTATATCATGTTTCTTTTCAGAGAGATTCCTAAATCCAGTCACAGTAGAAATTAAAGATATGTTTCTTCTGATAACAGGAGAAAAAAAATGCAAGCCTTCAGCAGCTTAGATAATTCATGTGTAGAAAAATAAATGTTCTGGCCAGGTGCCACCAAATGCCAGGATTTTCGAGTTTGTGGTTTTTCTTCAATGGTCCTAAAAGTCTCTGCATCTTATTAGAGAATATTGCAGAGCAATATATAAGTGCAAGAACTATTGCTTCTGTAATGCAGACCCTGATTTAACAGTGAGTATTTTTATAAATAAAGAGGTGTGATAGTTAGGGGCAGAAAAAATGAGAAAATAACTCTTCTTGATAAGTATTTTGTCTTGCAAAATCCTGATTAACTTCTTTCCCCTCTGAAGAACAGCAGCTGACACTGAGCATTGCGGGACAGTTCGTTTAAACATCTAAAAAACCTGTTTGTGCCTTCCAAGAGATTATACTTGAATAAAGCCTTTCTGTGGCCCTGTGAAATTCAGGAGACCATGGGAGTAAGACAGTGAGGCTCTGGCACTGACAGGACATAGAGCATTAATACAGTGCAAGGCTCACAGTCCCCACCCTCCCTTCAAAGTTCTTTTCCCAGGCAAAAGCAGCTCTACTTCACACAATAAACAAGTTTTCACTATTCCTTCTAAAGCTGTTTTGGTGAAAATGTAGCCATTAAAGAAGCATTTTAGACCATGAGACCTAGGTTATAACAAATGGGAAGCTGCAAAAGGCAGGCAAGAACAATTCTTCCTTGAAACCTTTTTCCTCTGTCTCCAGGACACCTTCTGCTATAAAATTACTCTTTGCTAATTATAAACTTGACAGCATTTCCACAGTTGCATTACTTATGATTAATGTGCATCTCCAGTCAACTAAAAACATTCAGTCTTGTTTAACACTCAATAAGCAAGTTTATTTCAGTTCTGCATAGAGAAACCCTTTGTTGCCAGGTCCCAGAAAACAAGGCAAGGACATGGAAAGCTGATGGGTTTCAACAGACAAGCAGGTTTTTTTGTAGTACCTTTGTAGCAACCCCATTTCCATTTGCTTTGACACAGTCCCTTCTCCTTCCTCCTAGATATAAACGAGTGTGAGACCACTAATGAATGCAGAGAGGACGAAATCTGCTGGAATTACCATGGAGGATTCCGTTGTTACCCGAGAAATCCTTGCCAAGAGCCCTATGTCCTTACCTCGGAGAAGTAAGGGAAAAATTAGATCTTGTGGATTTAGGCTCATCCTCAGCAGGGAAAATGATGGAATAAGCAAGGAAATTGCATTTCAATGCCTTTCGCTGTGCTTTCCCCCCCTGTCTGTGTGGCAGCCGCTGCGTGTGCCCCGTGTCCAATGCCCTGTGCCGGGAGCTGCCCTACTCGGTGGTGTACAAGTACATGAGCATCCGCTCCGACAGGACCGTGCCCTCCGACATCTTCCAGATCCAGGCCACCACCATCTACCCCAATACCATCAACACCTTCAGGATCAAGTCTGGCAACGAGAATGGAGAGTTCTACCTGAGGGTAAGTCTTGGGAGCACTCAGAATCTGCCTCGGCCTTGTGACAACCCCATAAGGCTTCCAAAGCACCCCAAAGTTGAGTGGATTTTTGGTGCTTCCTGACTAAGATTGCTTGGTTTCCAGTTTTTAACAAGCCTTTTACTTTCCTACCTGAAAGTCCTGAACTGTGACTCCAGATGTTTCTTACAAACTCAGGAATATTTAGCAATCCAGAAACACCCATATTAGATACCTCCGTGCCTTTCCCTCTCTGTACCACCACCTCAGATTTAGGACACCATTTAGGACACAATTATAGCAAGACTCCCTGTACAATTACCTTAATTACATTTCTCATTTTGCAAAAGAAGAAATCAGTAATAGCATTCTAGCAATCTGTGCCCTGTCCCAAGCTAAGCTCGGGCCAGCTTACAATGGTTTTATGTTGAGACATAATTAAACTTTTATTTCCCATAGTAAAAACCAAGGAAATTCAAATTAATTGGGATAGCAGTATTTCCTGTTAGTGGGATGCATCCAAGTACATACACATGAATGGAACAGTCTAGAACATCTGCTTTTTAAGGGTTTTCTTGGGAAGAAATCTCGTTTTCATGAACCCTTATAACACTTAAAAATTCCTAGGAAATCTTTTTTCCTTTGTATGTGGCATTACACTCAGTGAAACAGAATCAGCACAAAAAGCTTCTACCAGAAATATAGTTATTGGGAGGTTTTGATGTTTAATTATTTTCATTCAAATCAGGAAGAAGGATTTAGGAGATTAGGGGCTTTTGATAGTACATCCAACAAGCACACCAAGGTATGACATTGCCATTTACACCATGTTTACCCAAGGTGGGAACAGGGAACTACTCATCCATGTATCATTTGTTGTGACATTATAAATCCAGGGAAAAGCACTGGATTATAGGTTACACATCAAAACCCCCTAACTACCCCCAAAATACAAACAGATATTTGCTCAAAATAAAAACAAGATCACTGCAGGTCCCACCTGTGTTAGACCCCAGTGTGGCCCTCAGACTGACCTTTGGAGTAACAATTCCCATTTCCTGCTAACACCCAGCAAGAAATCACAGGCCTTAAATAAGAAAGCACATGCTGATTCCTGCCAGGGGACTGTGGTAAACAAAAGCTTACTTGGAAGTTATTCCTACTGTTTTAGTAAAATGCTGAGCTGTCTCCTGGATGCAGCAGATGGATTGGATTCATCTGTGCACCCATCTCATGTGAAAAAGGGAGAAAATATTTGTAGTAGGCAGAGATGGAGTTGACCCTTTTATCATCATCTGGAAATGACAAAGCTGTTTGACAAAGCAGCAGCATAACCCCAGACTGAGAAAAGAGCTTCGAAGCAGTACAAGATGGGGATGGCAATAGGCACACACCAGAAACAAAAATTCCCAGCATTTAACAAGGACAGCACAGCTTCTGGAGTATGAGCCACAAGACAGACTTTTGAGTTTCCCTCCACTGAACAATCTACATCCCTGTTAAAGACATTAGAGCTCTTATTTTACTTATTCTGTCTCTATTTTAAAAGCTGGTAGACGGGGTTAAAACAGACCATCCTGGGATAGATTACCACTTCCCATGTCCTTCAGGAGAGTCTGCATAATCAGGAAGAGATTTTGCAGTGCAGTTTATTCCTCTGGGCCTCAAGCAGGTGGAGTTTTCCCTGCAGCACAGCCAGGTGCGAGATTAGTCATGGCCATTTGGAAGTGTTAAAAGCAGCCTTTCCTTGTGCATGCCTGTGCTGAGACAGAGCCCTGCACAGTGTGGTGACACAGCAGTATGGATTGTGTTAGGAGTTGCTGTGGGCTGAGCTGAGCCAGGCTCTGTTGTGTTGGTGTGGGTGTTGTGGGCTGGGCCAGGCTGTGTTGTGTTGGAGCTGCAGGTTGGGCTGAGCCAGGCTGTGTTGTGTTGGAGCTGCAGGTTGGGCTGAGCCAGGCTGTGTTGTGTTGGAGCTGCAGGTTGGGCTGAGCCAGGCTGTGTTGTGTTGGAGCTGCAGGTTGGGCTGAGCCAGGCTGTGTTGTGTTGGAGCTGCAGGTTGGGCTGAGCCAGGCTGTGTTGTGTTGGAGCTGCAGGTTGGGCTGAGCCAGGCTGTGTTGTGTTGGAGCTGCAGGTTGGGCTGAGCCAGGCTGTGTTGTGTTGGAGCTGCAGGTTGGGCTGAGCCAGGCTGTGTTGTGTTGGAGCTGCAGGTTGGGCTGAGCCAGGCTGTGTTGTGTTGGAGCTGCAGGTTGGGCTGAGCCAGGCTGTGTTGTGTTGGAGCTGCAGGTTGGGCTGAGCCAGGCTGTGTTGTGTTGGAGCTGCAGGTTGGGCTGAGCCAGGCTGTGTTGTGTTGGAGCTGCAGGTTGGGCTGAGCCAGGCTGTGTTGTGTTGGAGCTGCAGGTTGGGCTGAGCCAGGCTGTGTTGTGTTGGAGCTGCAGGTTGGGCTGAGCCAGGCTGTGTTGTGTTGGAGCTGCAGGTTGGGCTGAGCCAGGCTGTGTTGTGTTGGAGCTGCAGGTTGGGCTGAGCCAGGCTGTGTTGTGTTGGAGCTGCAGGTTGGGCTGAGCCAGGCTGTGTTGTGTTGGAGCTGCAGGTTGGGCTGAGCCAGGCTGTGTTGTGTTGGAGCTGCAGGTTGGGCTGAGCCAGGCTGTGTTGTGTTGGTGTTGCAGGCTGGTCAGGCTGAGCCAGGCTTTGTTGTTGCAGCAAACCAGCGCGGTGAGCGCCATGCTGGTGCTGGTGAAGTCCCTCTCAGGGCCCCGGGAGCACATCGTGGACCTGGAGATGCTGACAGTGAACAGCCTGAACTACCGCACCAGCTCGGTGCTCAGGTTAACCATCATCGTGGGACCTTACGCCTTCTAGTGTTCGCCAGAACCCTCCCCTGGCACTCGCAGCAGCCAAAGAATATTATCAGAAAGAAAGCACTTACTATTGTTATTTATAGATTTTGCTCTCTTTTTTTTTTTTTAAAGAATTTGTTTAGTAAGTTGATATCTCTTATTCACACATTACACCTGTAATTCCAAAGTAGTTGATGTGTTCCATAGTATAACATGGGCATTGTCACTTTCTGTATAAAGATTTAAATCTTTTTTTATTACCTTCCTTGGACTAGATACATACTATGCTTTTATATGAGAACTGTGTGTTCATACTATCCTGTAAAACTTCACACACCCTTTCTAGCCAAATAGGTCATGCAATTTAAAAGTGATCTTCTGTTTTGTTTTTATTTTAAATTCTAATGCAGCTACACTGAATCTCAAAAAAGAAAAAAATTATGTAGTACTAATGATACACAAAGTACCGGTTATCTGATAAGCTAAAATATATTTCTTCTTTTTAACTACTTTGTAACAAAAGGTAACGGTCAATAAAAATCTATTTCTGTAGACATTTATGTGCTATCACAGTTGGTTTTTCTAATCTGGGTTGGAGGTAAAGTGACATTGTGAGAAATGCTTTGCATCAGGTTTTTGTATGCAGATTGTGTTAACCATACCATGGAATAACATTATGCTCTCTCCAAGAAAAATAGACCACAGGAAGAAAATGTCTCCAACAAAGAAAGAAACTCCAAATGGGACATCACCAGGCAGGGCACAAATGTCCATGAGAACACTGTTGGTAGTTACTGCTCAGAGGGATGCAGCATTTTCAGACTGAAGTTAACATACTATTTTTCCAGAAATATTATGTTGTTTACTAAGAATTGAGTGCATTTTCTTATTAAGTTATATCATTTTCAGGCACTCGGTCCTGTTCCTGCTCTTACAACTCAGATGTATCATGTACAGTGTTCATAAAATTTATTTCTAATTGAAGAACTAATAACATCTTTTGTAATATGTAAAATCTTATTCCTTGTTTAAAATGCAGTAGTTAATCCTTTGATGTACAAAATTTTTAATAAAGATCTCTTACCGTACTGTACTTGGTCTATTTTGAGGTAGTTTGTTACTACTGCCATCATTGCCACATACTGTGGGAGTTGGCAAAGCCATGTTGAAGTCTGCACAGTCAGAGGGATCCAGATCTCAGCCCATACAGGATGAGTTCTTGGAAGACTAAAAACACAATTCCTTTGTAGAAGGACAGGCCTGCTGCCTACTGAGATTTAGTTTTACTGACAGCAAGAGGTCACAAAACTTGGAACAGGCCACAACCTCTGTGGTTGAGGGTGACACATCCCCCCTGTCCGGGCAGACTTCAGAGCAGGACCCCATTATCCAGTGATCATTCCTTCAGGAAGTCATTTGTGGTTTTAAACCAACACTTCTCCTCTGCCAAAAGGCTCAGAGCACGTGGCTGCAGCACAGCCCAGAAAATCCTGCTGCTGCTGGGTCACCTTCTCATTGCCTGGGGCCCAGAGCAGTGGGGTGAGACCCCCAGCCCCCCTCATCCCTCCCGCCAGAAAAGGGCTGACCAGGACCAATCCAGTTGCTCTGGATTGGGATTTAACTGGAGTTTGCCATGGTGAGAAGTCTTTGCTACAGAGTTTGGCTTGTAGGGAGCTCCTTCCTCTCCCCAGAGAGATTCCTCCCCATTCATCACTACAAATCCACTCGGTCTGAAAGGCAACTCCTCATTCCACTCAAGCAAAATGCCTAAAGCCTCCTGATCCTCCATGCAAATCCTGTGGCAAATAGAACACGCTCACCACCACATGCCCCTTAATTAACTTTTTCTCTCGATGTAGGCTGTCCTCACAAAGGAGCTGTGCTGCCCCTCAGGCACCCCTCTCAACACCCAGCATCAGTAACCTTCTTTTACACTGACTTTTAACTTCCAAACTGTGCAATTCAGCATTGCCCACTCCAAGACAATCGATTTTGGTGCTTTTAAGTTAAAAGTGGGCAGTTCTCTCTTGAGAGGTGCCCAGAGGAGGCTTTGCCTCCTTAAGACCCCAGACTTGGAGGGCACCAGGCTGGTCCCTGTAGCAAATTAAGGAACCACAAATCATCCCGGAAGTCCCCAAGCTGCCAGGCTCTGCCCCAAGGATTTAGTCTACCTTCATGCTCTGCCAGTTTTTACATCAGTTTCACCAACAGCACTTTTAAGCCTTCCCTTTAAATATCCACTCATCTGATATTGACGCAAAATGGATCATTACATAGAAAAATATTTATACACCTCTCAAACGGCAGGAGCAGCAGAGGCAGTTGTACCTCACAGATGTGCCCAAGCCACCCTCAGCCTGCACACTTCACAATGCTCAGATACTTGGCTCAATCCATTTTATTTACACACAACTGTCCTGCTGCCCTGCTCCCTTGTCTGTTTGCAATGTCCAGGTGTCCAACAGACCACTGAGAGCCCAAAGTGGCCGAGTCAGAGGTTGTCTCACGGCTCAGGAGTGCAGATCCAGCCTCTTGTCACTATTCTGTGGGTTTGTCGAGCCCAAAGGAGGTCACTGGGTGTGGGCAACACTTCCATGAGAGCCAGGAGCTGGAATAACAGCAGCCCCTCCAAAGCAAAACAGGAGCAGAGCTGAGCTGTGCAGAAACTGGCAAGGGGTGGCTGGTTTTGTTTTGGGTAGGGGTGGGGTACAGGACTGAGCCTGAAAGGAGCCCACACAGTCAGAATGAGAAGATGGTTCAGAGCCTGAATAAGGAGAGCTTTTGTATAGCAAAAAAACTGTACCACTTCTAGGAGGAACACCTGCAGGTTCTCCAATTCCCCAGGCAAGCAGAGCTTCACCTGTTCCCTACAAATTGTATGGAACTGCAGCAAACGTGCAACAAGAGTTTGAAGAGCTACTTGGATAGCAAAGGACACTGAAATCCCAAGAAATTATATGAGAGCAGAGTGTTTGCTCAGCCTTCTCTATATCCTGCTGCCATGACCATTACCAAGAGCACACTCCAGGAAGGATTCTCATATAAATCTGTCAATGTTGGAGAAGAATCTAAATCAGGATCACATGCAAAGTTTAGTATCTTCTCAGAAACAGAAAACAGGGAAAAAAGGGAGGAAAAAATGGGACTGAGTAAACAGAACTTCAGGAAATCAAAATGCAAGTTCATTCACTTCCCCAGGACCACCTGAACGCAGTGCAGTGGGATTATTTTCCTTGGAAGGCTCACAAATTCAAGTTTGTTGTTGAATCTCGTTTCCATGGCTGCAAAGAGTTGCTTGTGTTTTGAATGATCATCCGTGTTTCTAGCTTTATAAGTCTCCTAATAAAATATAGAACAGCTGCTGCCCCAGTCAGCTGTTGAGCATATGGAGCCCACCAGGGACAAAGCCCACTGTTAACACAGAGAATTATTTTTAACGCCCTCACATATCTAAACCTCCCCATCATCTCAGCGAAATGGCACAATTCCACATTTCCCAGCTGGGGGAACACCTGCGTCATGCAAAACTGAACTGGGCTGCATCTGCTACAAAACCTAATTTTATTTCATCTGGCCAGCAGAAAAAAGTGATCAGCCTCAGTGAACAGGGCAAAAAGTTAACTGTGTTTTATATCTGGGGAAAAGCAGATGTCTAGTTAAGATGTTTATACAGCAAACATTTCTGTATATATTAGGAGGAAAGAGAGCTGTTTAATAAAACAGGGTTGGGGTTAGAGTTGCCAAAGCAAATTTGAAGGGCAGTACAACAGCTTTTGTAGTTTCTGCATGGGAAAAGATATAAAATCTTGTTTTATATTGATATCAATTATGTGCATCGAACAAGTTATTTCTTTAAGCAAGTGACCTCAAAGTTAACTTTTTAAAGCCTCACACTTACTGTGTGTATTTGCCCAGCAGAAAAACCTGCACACATCATGTCACAGCAATATAACAAGGTAGCATTGAAGGCACCCCCCGATTTATTCTCTGCTATCTCGGCAATCACCTCAATACTGGATGAGGGACCAAGACACCCAACAACACTTCCTGCAGACCAAAATACTGAAATTAGGTGAGCTCCAGATTTTGTTTGCAAACACATTCACTCTGTCAGTCACATGCTGTTTCTCATGAGATGTATTACTTTGCTTTCTGATCCAGAATCCCAATGGTCCCAAGAAGCAACATCAGCACTCTGCATCTCTGCTCCCTCTGCAGAAATGCCTCTGGATAGTTAATATTTTTAAGTGCTAATAATATTTTTTACACAGTACATACATATTCAAACAGGATAAACATTCAAAAGGTGCAGCTCTCAGCTAAGCACTCCAGCAGCTCCTGCCCTGCAGCCCTGCAAACACACCTTGCTGCATGTCATTGCATTGCTGCAATAAAACCCTTAAGACAACCCCTAAAGCTTCTGCAGGTCCACAAAAGATCCCCACACAAAGCAAAGGTGTGCCCCATCCCCATCCATACACCTGAACAAGCCCACAGAAAGGCTTTCAATGAGCTGGGTTGACAAAAGCAATCTATTTATACTGTTAAACTCTGAAACCACAGCCATGGAAGTTACACAGGCACCTGAAGGTTTAAATCCTGCCAGTGCCACTCCAGAAACATCTGATCCTGGGACCACCTCTCTCTGGAGGGTCACATTCTCTTCTTGCACTGGAGTGTTTCTGGAGTATCTCTGTGCAACATAAAGGAATGTTTCCTATACAGAATATATGCAACAAACACCCAAGTGGGAAGTCAAAAGAGCAAAATTCCTGCAGGCAGCATGGAAACTAGGAAAACAAACAAATTTTGGAAGCTCAGAGCAAGGGCTGCCGAGGGGAAGCCAACATACCAAAACAGCAGGGTAAAAGGCATTATTAAAATCAATAAGTCATTCTCTGAGAAGCTGAGGCTGTACATGAACAAGGCAAATGGAAATGTTCCTGAGCTCTGGAAGGTCACACATGAAAACAAACAGGACAGGCCAAAGGAGCAACTTGCAAATGCCTGCACCAGCAAATCAAAACTCTCCCAGTCACAGCAAAAGCAACATCCCAGGAGGCTGATGGGGCCAAGAGGGGACCCACACATTAGGGGGACACACAAAAAGGATAATTCTATGGTAAAAAAAGTGAAGTGAAACTTTCTATTGCGTGCCTGGAGGAGGAATTTGGCACAACAGCACTGTGCCAGAGCTGCTCTTACAGGCAAGGTATCAAAGGACCTGCCCCAGAGTAAGAAGTGGATGAAAGAAGGGGAACAGAACATTTT
Source organism: Chaetops frenatus (assembly GCA_013400775.1). Taxonomy (NCBI): domain Eukaryota; kingdom Metazoa; phylum Chordata; class Aves; order Passeriformes; family Picathartidae; genus Chaetops; species Chaetops frenatus. Next base: position 1,536,664 of record VZTR01015106.1, read on the forward strand.
GCTAATGATATCCAGTTGTTCAGGTAAAGATGAGCATCCACTGGAAAACAGAGCCCTTACAGTGCTCTGAATATTGAGCATGAAATGCCAAATAAAACCAAAGGGGATAAATTCAAAGTGATGCACATGCAGGAAGTTATCCCAGCTTTATTTGAACAGCAAAGGCCTCTGGACTGACCACCAGCTCCCAGGAGAGCATCAGGGTTATGGCAGACCATGCAGAGAGGAAACCACAACTCCACAAAGCTAATCCAGCACAAGGAATAACTGGGGATCAGAGCAGGGAATGAAGCTGAACCTTTGCACACTTGTGCAAATGCACTACAGCATAAACACAGCTTGGGAGCTTGGGTCCTGTCCCCTTCTTACAGCAGGACCTGGGAATGTTAAAGCCCAGACTGGGCTGAGATTTAACTGCACACATTGACAGGAAAGCCTCCCAAGAGCCATTAAATACGTGGCTGTGCTGGACAGGAGCTGCTCCCTGGCACCCACGGGCACAGGGGAAGCATTGCCAGTTTGCCACTGGCAGCTCCAGAGCTGTTGCACGCCCTTGCCAGGAGCTCTGCCGTCAGCACCAGCTCTTAGGATGCCAAATGCCCAAAACCTAGAAATCCCACCTAGAAAAAAAAAAGAAGGGAGGCAGCCTGCTCAGAGCATGTTGGTGCTGCATCCCTCACCTGCATTAATGAGGTTTTTGTGTAGTCACTGCCAGCAATGGATTCGGTGCCCAAATATCACACCCAGCTCAGCAGTGGCCACAGGTGCATCAAAGCCAACTCAGCCTGCAGCAAATGTTTGCAAAAAATGTCACCTTCAAGGGGGAGAAAAATTTCACTTCTGCCCAGTTTAAAGGCACTGCCTGGGGAAAGGCAGGAGGAACCAGATCACTGCAGATAATGGTGTTTCCAGGAAAGCTGTTTTTGCATACACTTATTGGGCATGAATTGATTCTTGGAGTGATTAAAACTGAGATTTGCATTTGCTGCTTTGTCTCCTCAAAATAAACCTGTTTTCAGACAATTTTGCAACCCAAGGCCAGTCCAGAGACTGTCCCCCAATATTTAGCAGGGCTGTTTTGTTTCAGGAGAGCTCTACAAGCTGGCAGAGGTCAATAGGCAGAGGAACACAAACCAACACGCCAAGCACTCCCTGCAAAGCCCATGATTTTATACTAAAAACTGAATCAAGAGGATCAAAATAGTAACATGAAACTTTAATGGGGTCAGGAGATTTCTGCCTCTGCTCTGGTATGCTGAGGAGGGAAGATCTGAATTCTACAGTGAATATGTCCAATAAAGCACTGAAATTTTATGGGCAATCCACCATATCAGGCTGAAAGCTACGCAGTTCTAACATAAGTAAACATTTTGCAGGAATATGTTTCCTTACTTGTTTTAAAAATGTGTTACCCCCATTCTCTGAGGTGACAGAACTTAAGACACCACAGTGACATTCCTGTGAAGCTTCACTTTGTGCTTTGCACAAAGGCTGTTTGCATACAGGTGTGAAGAAAAGCTGGAGAGGCACCACACACATAGATAAAGCTCTCCTGAAGGATCACTCACACAACTGCTACAGGTGTATGGTACATAAAGAATCCAGGATCCAGTCAGTACCAACATCCCACCCAAATCCACCTGCCTGCAGGTACCCAGGTAGTGGAAACAGTTCTCTAAGCTGGCAGCTTGTTGGCACAAAAGAAAGCACTTAAGTCACTATTCATCTTGTCATAATTTGATGCTTGTAGCTAGGCCAAAATTCCTAAACCAGGCTATTTGCAAATGTCAAGTCCAGTAGCTTGGTATGTTTCTCTTCCTCAGACTGGGATAAGCATTAACCAGCTCAGGAAAAAAACCAAACATACTCATAAAATTTCCAGATTCTGCTTTTTAGCCTCTATTACTGAGTTTACAAGATTGTTTTGAATTTGAGCACTGAGTGTTCAAGCACATTTTGGAGGAGGGTGGAACAACCCCAGCCCTTCTTTACTCTGCTTCTTCAATGGGCTCTGGGCAGCATCACAACACATCCTCCACCAGTGCACCTTCTTATTTTAATTTAACCCTTCCACTGCTGTTACACTGCTGCAGGGATATTTTTTAGCTCTGCACAGCAGAATATTCCTTTGCCTCTAGGATCACCTGAATTTGCACACACTCAGACACTTGGGATCAAGGCTTTTCATCTGACTGCTCCTGACCACCATCACCCAAAATGAAAATACCATGCTTCAGGGCAGGGAAATATTACAGAAATTTAGAATGATCAGCCTGGCCTTGAAAATTAGACAGTGCTTTCAAGCAGTGGAAGGTATTTGGTGATGTGGGGGTGCTGTCTCACACCCCAGGCCCCAAACCCACTCTGATCAGCTATTTAACCTGGGGTATTTCGACAGCTGTCTCCAGCAGAAGCTTCCCGAGGTTGCCTGGAGTCTCCAAAAGGACGTAAAATATTTGTAGTAATTCCCTGAACAAACCCAAGAGGTTTCCTCGAAGCAGAGCCCTCAGCTCTGTTGACTTGCATTTTTAAAAGGTAATATAAATTCCACTTACACTGGTTTGTTTTGATGTTGAAAATTGGTCTCCATAGACATGGTTGAAATCATGCCCTGCAGCACCGAGGCTGGAGCCAACAACCACACAGACCTTTGCCAGTGCAGAGCTCAGGAGGCTTTAGAGGTGTAAATGCCACCCCCCCCAGCACAGCAGCACCAGGAGAGCACAGGGATAAAGGGACAGGGTGCCCCATCCCCCAGGGAAAAGCCACAGCTGTGACCACCCAGGCACCAGGAGAAGTCTGTGGGCTTCCCTTCATATCACCTTCAACCCATTGCTCACACATTTCCTTCACCAGGCACTGACAAGCTTTAAAGAGCCCATGGGAAGCCTAAAATATTAATTTTTGTTAATTTTTAAAGCCTCATTGCCCTGCAGGAGCTTGTTCATGCAGCTAGGACCACAGCAATGTTTGCCAAGCAGAAACAGCAATAAAAAGAAATTGGGGTGAGACAAACAGGGGGAATATATGGAGAAACGACAAGTCAAGGTTTTTATATGGAAATTTATATCGAGGGTAACATTCCTGTCTAACACAAGCATTTCAATACTTCCGGATGCAAGCCTCAAGCCAAAATCCAGTGAGGTCTGATGTTACGATAGTGTTTAAGCTCAGGGATGCTGAACGTTTTGCAAGAGCTACAGGTTTTCCCAGTGCCAAAAACCATCCAGAAGAACAACAAAAAAGCTTTTAATTCTGCCCCAATAACCTCTCCACAATGTCCCAGCACAGAGCAATCGCAGAGCAGAAACAAGTCCTGAGGCACCAAACCGCCCAAGTGGATTTCAACACTGAGATGCTGCAGAACCTGCCCACCCCATCCCTAAAAAAGGCAGGGAATCGCCTGTATTTGGGGAAGCTTTATTTCCATGACACTGTTTTCTTCCCCTTTCCAACTCTAAGGCTGTTTCTGCCACCTCCTGCACTACCCCGGGCTGGTTTTGCCACGCTCCCTAGCACTGCAAGTCCCAGGCAGCAAGGAGGATTTCCCTGGAAAGTTGGCTCAGGCTGGCATAAAGCACGGGATGAGATATCTGAGGGGGATATCAGCCTCAGATCAAACCAGGAGACGTTGCCCAGGTCAGCAGTGCAGCAAACGTGAGCCCCACGAGAGATAAAGCATTGGGAACAACTTGTCCCGGAGCTGCTGCTCCACAGCTGCCAAGGCCCATTTCTGCTTGGTTTATGCACCAGGCCAATTCCTCCCCTATAAGATTAAGCTGCCTTGAGGCAATTTCAACTTACACATCTGATATTTGGAGCATTTGCTATGCTCTGCAGCTCAGGAGCAGGCATAGCCCCTGTGCTGCCGCTTCCCCTTCTCACCTCACATCACCCTTCACAAAAGAGCTTGTTCCCATTTAAGGGCTCACCCTCCTTTTCTGGGATTTTGAGACATCAAAGGAATAATATTTTGCTAAAGAGCAGGACAGAACCTTCAGTGCTATAAAGATCAACATTTCAGGGGCATCAACCTGACTGCAAAGTGGACCTGTTTGCTTCGATATATTCATCATCCTGGAGAAGAGTTTGCCCCTCTTAAGATTGTTCTGAGCTCATGAAATCCATTAATTAACCACAAATACCAATCCTAGAAATAAATAAACACTGTTTGAAGCCTAAAAGCTTGGTTTCAAGACCAGTCCACATGGTTCCAAGTTAAAAAGGCAGATACTCAATTAAAAATATTCAATAATCTTGAAAGTCTCCAAATTCCTTATTTGTTTACTTATCCAACTACACATGAATAATTTTAGTCTAGCACAGGCCTGTTTGGGTGCCAGATCATGTTTGCAAGTCTGCCCTGTGAAAGGCAAATGTACAGTTGAACTTGGATGCTTTGCAAGTATCAGCCAGCTATTAGCAGTGATTGCTAAACAATTTTTCCAAAAATTAGATCAAACAAAGCTCAATGCCTGTGGTTGTTGCTGGTTACTGCTGTGTGGAAAACAGTTACTAATACACAACTGGTTGGGCTCAAATTATAAATGCAATTAAAATGCTGCATTTATCTTGTTAGAACAGTAACTCTTCTTTATGGACATTTTTTTCCAGCATTAAATCCAATTTCTGTACACACCAACAAGATGGGGAGACCTAAAGGGACACTTGTATGCACAGGAACCATGATCATCGTGATTCAACTCACAAAACACAAAAAAGTTTTGCAGATGCATCTCCAAAATCATTGGTTAAACCATTCAGATGAACCAGTTGTGTAACAGAGTTATAAAGAAGACCATGGAAAAGCAGAAGAGGAAAGAAACTTCCTGAGGGTTTGGCACTGTTACTATTAGTGATGGCTGAATTCATTTTGCCTCATTTCCAATGCAGTCAGATATTCAAATAAAACTTGAACAGCATCTGTTTGCCATGATCCAGAGACAACAAGGGTTGGAGACCAGGAATCATGATGATGGCAATAGTTACACAGATTTTTGCCTACAAGATCCAGCCTGGGACCTGTGAGAAAGGCTCTACCTGGAACAAAGGAAAAAGTTTCCTCTACATGCAAACCCATTTCTAACTGAATCAGCATTGCATGTGTAGAAAGGATATATTTACAAGGGAAAAGATTTTACAAGAAAATTTTGCAAATGTAATCAATTCCTGCATGGAAGGTGTCTCTGGAACAGCAGGGCAGAAAGCACTGGCTTTACAGCAACTGGGGAAGAGTGGTTTGCAAAACTTCTGCACCTCAACCTGTGCTATAATTATACAGTTCATTAGTTTAATCACTAACAACTCCAGACTCTTCATGATGAAATTAAGAGTGCTGTTTCTCTGATTTGGGAAGCTCTCAGAAAACAATTTTTTTAGAAGGTTGACAAAACCAGGAACATTAAAACTCTATTCAGGAACCAAAGTAAATCAACTAAATAAAACATCCAACAAAAGCACCAAGAAAAACCCTAGAGCAAACTTAATTGTGATAACTGAGTTTAATGATGCTAAATGGTAAAGCTCATAATAAAAAAATTACAGCTGAAACTTCCCCCCCCCCCCAGTATTTCTTAGGGCAGGTTTCACTCCACTTAACTCGGACAGCAGGAACAGGATTCACAATTCACTTAGTCAAGGAAAACCTGTGGGGAGCAGGAGGGCTGAGGAAGCATATCCGTAATTAACTCCATTTGGAGGCACAGTTATGAGTGTGTGCATTTTCCTTCCCTCAAACATTTGTGCTCCTAAATTTGCAGCCAAGATTTGCACATCTCCCTGAAGGAGAGTAAATCTGTGCAAGGCTTTGCTCTGACACTTGCTCAGCCTTGAGCCCACTCTGTCCCAGGCAAAACCAGCCCAAGATGGCACACAGGGCGTCCCACCCCCACCTCCTGCCAGCAGCAGCACCAGCCAGGGGGCACAGGTGGGGTCCCCTCTGGAATTCAGGGATTGCAGCATGGCCATGACAAGCTCCAAGGGTCAGCCTAGGAGGTGCCATGTGCAGCTGCCCAGTCACAGAAGGGACATCCCCTCTGGAAAGCATCAATTAACTCCCACCCAATTAAAGGCAGGTGCTGAACAGACCCCACATTGCCACAAAAGCACCCTCAGCAGTATTTTACTGCAATCCTCAAAAGCATATTCCCTCTTGCATGTAACCAAGGCCACTGGTGTTCAGGGCCAGCCCTGGCCAAGGATCCCAAAGCAGAAGCCAACAATCCCCAAACCTAGCAGAGTCAGCCAAGAAATTGGGTTTTATTCCAGCTCAGCCACTCAGGGCCAGAGGCTCACAAACCTCAGCAGCTTCAAATTCTTCCCAGGGTTAAAAAACCAGCCTTGGCCTCGAAATTTTGTGGCATGGCAAGTCAAACTCCTTTTCAGAAGATTTTCTTGGCGTTGCTTTTTTTTTTTTTTTTTTTTTTTNTTTTTTTTGCACAGCCTGCTTAGAGGTTGTGGATTTGCTGGTGCCCATCAGCATCTTGCACTGTACCCGTTTTAGTAGAAATTGCTGTGCAAGTCCAGCTGACCATAGGCCAGTGTTCTCAAAAGTACCAGGGTGAGAAAGAAAACATACATTTACAGATGAGGGAATTTTTGTTGCTCGTGGCAGGGACAGAATTACATCTGCTTCAGGATTTCACAAGAAGAAATTACCCAACAATTGCTTGGAATTGGAGAATAGGTATAACCCTAAAGGAAAAAAAGTCACTGAGAGAAGATTCAGCAAAGAACCCATAGTTAATGATATATTGGATATTGCTGCCCTGCCTTTGTGTTTCTACTTGCCTGTTACACACACAATCATTTTTAATACTTTGAAAACAGCAGTAACAATGAAAAAATCATTTATTAAAGGGTGGGTTTTTTTTCAGAACTGTGGTGAAACCCCTGAAGCCAGAAGGATAGAGTATCACCTGTCCTAGAAAGAATATGCTGGGAGTTGTTGACAAAGATCATTCCAGTGACGGCTAAAAAATCAGGGGGTACCACTGACAAATTCCTGGTTTCCTTCAGATGCTCTTTACACCCACCACACAAAAACTTACAAACAACTTAGAGAGATCAGGCTTGGGATGCTCTGAAGACAACACCTGAAATAAGATCAAGGCCAAACACACAGTATGAAGTTATGAGACAATAAAATAAATCAAAGGTTGCAGCTGAATCACTGAACTGTTACCAGCTGTGGAGAGAATACCTGTTACTGGGAGCAGCTGCTACTACTCTATAAAAATTTTACATGTTCTGCACATTTCAGACCCCAAAACAGGGCTGACTGTGGTTGTAAAAGGCAGATATCCCTATTAATATAAACAATTACCACTCTTCTCCTACTTTTACTAACACTGGCATTTTTCAAGCCAGTTGCAACTTGTGCAGCTAACTATGAATTAAACACCACATTCTGAATTCTTTACTAACTTTTCTTTCAACAAGGTAGCAATGTGTAAGTATAGCTATAGTAAGTGCTGATAGAATTTATACTGGCTCCTGACTGTAAATCATATTTTTATCAGTCTCAAAAACTTTTTATTGCTGTTTTCATCCTTCATTTTATGTGTCATATCTCCTCTCATCAGGAGGACCTATATCAAGGCGTAGCTCTTACTACATACCCCAAAAAATAATACAGATTTTTTTCCCCAAGCAAAACTAAAAAAAATTTTTTAAAAAATTAATGCAAACGTTTAGGGATTACAAGGAGTCATTTTGAAGAAATGAGTATTTGCATTCATGGTAAAATTTAAAAGCTCCAGACAAAGACCTTGGCCCAGCCCTGGTGAAATCAGTGACATTTGTCACAGCAAGAGGATGGAGCCAAACACACTGGAAATGGATCAGGGACATGGCATGGGTTGACAAACTGCTCCATCATTGGCTCTTAAATTAAGCTTAGCCCTCCTTTATAAGGCAAGTGGGTGAGAACAGAAAAAAAACCAAAACAACCGTATCAATCACCACATTCACAGAGTTCCCAACTCCTATTTATAGTTTTCCTTTGAAATTGAGGAGAAAAATGCAAAGCCTCCTGCCAAAGAGGAACAGCCATGATCCACAGGACTCAGAGCTGCAAGGCTGCTGCTTTATTTCAAGTGTGCTGTCCACCACACTCACCACTGCTGCAAGTTCAGACTTCATCAACATTCAACTTTTAACAAGATTTCAAAGACTTTGCTGCAGTTTCTCAGAGAGCAAAGACAAAAAGGATTCAGTGGCTGAGATGATTTAATGATAGACAAGTCTTGGTCAAGCAAACCTCTCCTGTCTATCTCAACTACCTGGACCTTTCTCCTTGGCACCTCCAGCAGCTGAGAGGCTCCCAGAGCTTTGTTTTTTGTTAGAGAGGCTCTGTGAATCACTATCTTGCTTTTGTTTCTCTTACTTGAAAATGTCTTTTAAAATTAACACACTAAGTTAAAAAAAAAAAAGCCCAAGAAACCATTAAATAGCTATTTCAAAATGTCACATGCACAGCTAAGCAATCACAAGTAACATATCAACTTGGGATTTGAAGAGTTCCAAATTCACCTTTTTGGACTGATTTTGTGCCATCACCCAACACAGCACAGATCAATCACACTTTGCCCTTTGATCACTCAAGAAATTCAGGGCCTGGGGTCATTTCAGACCTTCTGGTATTCCTTGATGTGTACCATAATTTCCATCATAAGCATTTAAAATGAGAGCTTTGGCTCTTCACAGCCAACAAAGACCTGCACAGCCTCTCAGGGTGACACAGAGAGAAGCCTCGAGCAGTGCCCTCGATGAAAATCCCCTCAGATGGGATTTTTGGAGTATTTTCTCAAGTACAAATCATTTTAACTTGAGCACCCAAAAACTGACTTGTCAGAGAGCAAGCACATGTATCAGGAAGCTTTTTGCATTACACATGATGTTCACTTACATATTTTACACTACAGGTCAAAGCCATTTGTAGTGTTAGAATTGGTGTTAATTCAGTTTAGAAAACAGGAATGCAAACATTACCTCACACATGCAGAGCGCTCCTGCATTTAGCTTTGCTCAACTCCTTTGTTAAGGGCAAAGCATTGAATGATGAGAGTTTACAGAAATGGCTGAAAAGGCTTTAAAAAAAAATCACACATCTAGGTCCTCCTCTTTAATCCATTAATTTAGGGTCTCTTCAGCCCCTCTCCACTCCCATTGCACACAAAAGTGAAGTGCACTGCCCATAGTAAACTGTGTAAAATTTACTATTTATGTAGATTTATCTTTTCGCTTAAAAAAAAAAAAAAAAAAAAACTTTCTGAGCCAATCACTCACCCATTGGAAATTAAAAATTGAAATGAGAACCAAGCTGTTGTTTTCTATTATTCCATAAATATTCAGGCTATCCTTGGAAGTTTCCAAGCGAGCCAGGGAGGAGTTGCGTGGGCAGAAGCTGCACCCTGCAGGCATCACCAGGAAACAGCCAGAACAGAGCCGGGACCAGCGCAGCCCGTGCCCAGCTCACCAGTGCCACCGTACGGCAGAGGATTATTTTCAATAAATGCACACCAAATCACGCATTTTACGGTTTTACTCCGTCCACAGAGCTTCCTGCCAACGTGGGCACAGTACTCTCAATTTCTGTACTATAGAAAAGCCAGAGCGCGGTGAGGACCGCCCCCACCAAAGGGATGGACTCCGGAATGAAATCCAGCACAAGGAATAGACACTGGAATTAAAATGTGATATTCCATACTGCCTTGAAGGAACTGTTGAAGTGAACTGCCTGAAAGAAAAAAAGTAACTCTCACTGTGGTTGCTCATCTCTCTGGTCTTCTGGTGAAGCCAAAGTTCCAGGCCCATCTAATAATTTCTTCCCTCTGTCCAACACCAGGAGCAGCCCCAAGCATACACCTCACCCCCAGCCAAGGCATATTTAACCACTTCAAATAAAGCATGTTTATTTCAAAGACACTCTGCAAATAAAAGAAACAATTGTGGAATCTCAAATGCTACAACAAACAGGTCTATGTATTTAATAAGTGTATATATATATATGTATATATAAGCAAAGCCTTCACATGGTACCTGTCCCACTGACCTGGAATGTTCCTCTTTCCTAGTGAAAGACAAAGTAGCTCAAAAAAGAGGCATCAAATACAAAGAGAACACCTTTAAAAGGACAGAGTTTGCTAGAGGGAACAGTTTTCTTCATTTGATGGAAATGCACATTAATACAATCTTGAAGCATATGTACATTATGATTTCAGCACAATCCAGGCTTAAGACATCTGAGCAAGTGAATTCAAGTGGTTTTAAGTGTCAAAGAACCCAAATCCAGAGCTCCCAGAAACCAGTGCAGCTCTAATTCAGTACCTGGCCACAGACATTTAAAACTCCTGGAAAGAAGAATGACATAAAATCTCTATTTCCAAGTAATGTAGAGGGATTTCTCTCAGAATGAATAACCACTGCCCACTGCTGCAGAGCTGCCCTCGCCAGCTCACCTGAACAGGTTTGAGTCAAACCCCCTGCACAGCTACAAGGTCCTTGCAGCTGAATACAGAACTTTCTGCTACAGCCTCTTAATTTTTGAGGCTGCTCCCACCCTGTGCATCTGCTGAGCCTGGTTTTGGCTGCCAAAAGTTCCAGTTGGCCAGGCTTGGTCATTGCTTCACAGGAAGCACCTAAAAGCTGGCCTGTAGAGACACACTACATCCCATAACACCTGCAGGAAAGCTTGGTTGAACACAGTTTGTTAAACATAAGGCACTTTAAATCTCAACTTAAGATAATAAATAGGACAAAAGAAAGCTCAGGAAAACATGAAGGAGTTGACACCACTTGTTCAAAAAATGAGCTTATATTTTCTTTAGTGCTATGCTTCTGTTGTCTCCTACCACAAGGGGAAAAAAGCAACAGTTTTCCTGAAGTCCTTCACTAAGATTAGACTTCACAGCAATAAAAAACAAGACTCAAATTGTGTAGAAGCTTCTCCCTCAAAAGAAAAAAAGATGAGGCTTTATGTGTCCTTTAAACTGTGGGCATGACACACAGGTTTTATAGACACACACACCTTGACTACCGACATATCCAAATAAGTCTTCTAGAAAATAAAAGTTTCCTCTGACAATTGTTCAACCCTCTGCCTTACTTGCTCTTTTTAGGGCGCAAAACTAAAATATAAATTAACTCCACAACACACCCAGCTCATTTTAGAAATCATAGCACTGTTTTGGGGAAAGGGAATTTGCATCTTCAACTCTTTCTAATGTGTTCAAGCACTCCCATAAGAAAAATAATCGCTTGTGGAAAGCTCCAACTTACTCAGCAGGACAGGAAGGCTTGGGATGAGCACAGGCTGGAGTTTAGTCACCTACATCTTCTGCTTGAAGCCACCTTCCATTCCCAGGGCACATGGAGTACTACAACTTCCCACCTCCTGCTCAGGGAGCAGAGCAACACAGAATCCTCAGGAACCTGGGAGAGAAAAAAAAAAAAAAAAAGGAGGGTTGGTGCTGCCCTAAAATAGGATGAGACACAGGTGCCCCAACAAGGTCCAGGAGGCAGATGGGCAATTTGTTTAATGCAATCAGACACCCTTGTTATTCCACTCAAATCAAAGATCACATCCACCTGCCACAGACATTGTGATTGCAAAGTTCATCCACATGAGTGAACCGAGACACTTGAGTTATACCAGCTAAGGAAATGTAGCAGCATCTGAAAGCCATCACAAGAGAAACAGCAGGAAATTAAATTAAAATAGAGCTAAATATGACAAGAATAAGGAGAGAAAACCAAATGAAGTAAAAAATAAGTTGGTTCAAAGTCATGCAATTTCAATGGATACTCCTAAGGCTTCTTTAGAAAGTTAGGATGAGAGATTTATATCCTGCTAAAATAAGTTTATCAGTTTGCTCAGGTGCAGCATCCCAGGACTATTTAACGATGCTGTAATTGTTCTTCACAATTGTTTGTAATAAAGCCAGCAATGGGATGTCTCACCTGGGCATGGTGGAATGGCTGGAACACTACTGGGAGTCTTTCCTGGAATGGCTGCAGCTACAATTTCTTATCAGTATTGTCCTTATTGGCAATGATGGAGAGAAGGGGGAAATAAATCACTGTCAAGCTGTTTGTTTGTTGGGTTTGTTTTTAATTTAAGTGCTATCTTGAGCTGCTTTTATAGGTCCAGGTCTGTACAATGGGTTCCATTGAAAATAAAATTGTAATAAATAAAATAATAAGTGTGTAGAGCTTTATGCCAAAACTATGTAAGGGGCTCAATTTAATCTTGTTCAGCATAAAAACTTAAGTCTGGGAAAAAAACAGAGCCATAAGAAGCCATCCAGGGGAGGAGTGCATGGAAAATGGTCACTGCCTCTTCCTAGGGGAGACGGTTTCCATGTTCACCACTCCTTAAAATAGCCACACATCTTTTTTTTTTTTTTTTTTTTNTTTTTTTTTACAAGTGTCTGTAGCACTTGAAATGAGAGATTTACTGAGCTGCAGGCTGGGGATGGATAGAATTGGGTGATCTACTACAGATGGACCCCGGCCAAAATAAATAAGTGGCTTTAGACTAAGTGGATCATAACTAATTCCCTCAAGGAACTGGGAAAACATTAATGCAGAAGAGGTCTCTGCTGCACCAACCCAGAGAGCTGGAGAGGAGGGGGCACAGACAAAGTGGCCAAAAGGGAGCTGCTCCTAAATAAAGCCCCTACTTTTATTAACAACCACATGATAAATATCAGTAGGGCTCATACAGCATAAAAACATAGAATATTATCATAGGGAGATATTAAATGTGTTTATTTCAGTGTGGCAGAAGTTGCTAGAAAAGGCTCAAAAACTACTGCTGCTCTCCTGGTAGCTTTAATAATGATCAATTCAATTTAACATATTAAAATCAAGCTGCTCTATTAACTCCATGCTTTCCACAGACACTTGTGCATCTACACCCAAGCTTTGGGTGTTCCAAAGGGCAGAAGGCACCTGGTGAATTCAGGGTTTTCCTTAACAACCTCCCAGGCTCTGTGTGGCTTGGGAGCCTTTGGAATGGTTATAGCAGGGCTTTCTGAAAAGAAAACCGCATTTGTACATTATTGCGGAAGATACATTTTCAAATACAGCGCATAAATCTCATTTTACAAGAAAAAGGTGTACTAAGGATGGACTTTAAAAATTCTTGGGAGGCTCAAGCTTTTTATGCTAAATAGCTGCAGGTGTCTACACTGGGCTGGACTTTTTTGTGGCTTGTTCCAGGGTTTTTATTTGAATTTCCAACAGTGGAATTAAAAAAAAATCAGAGAAAATTTAATGAAGAGGGAATTGAGGAGCAAATCTTTCTTAATAAATGAACCATACTTTTGCTTTTTTTCATTATGTTAAATATTCATTTTGTTTGCTGCCTAGCATCTTGAATGAAATCCAACCTCATCTTCCTGTTACAGTGGTATGGCCATAGTTTGTTAGTCCATGACAGTGACGAAATATTCACTTCTCATTTTGGTGAGTGTGAGAATAGCAATTTTAATTAGTAATAATTACATAACAATTAATTAATTGTTAACTAACCAATAGTTAATGAATAACAATTGTCTGTTTGTCAGCAGGAAAGTGAATGTGAATTCAGGAGAAAATGGGGAACATTCCTGCTTTGTCACATCATATATTCTTGTACCATAGAAAACTGTACCAATAAATTGTAAATCTGGATAAAGTTAACAGCCCTTTTGCCCAGGCCAAATCCCAAGTTTCTGAACATTTTACCTCTCTCTTTTGTGTCCTGCCAAAAAGATAAGAAACATATTGGCACAAAAGAAAAATTATTGCTTGGACTGTTCTCCCAGTGAATCAGTTTCTTACAAATGTAGTTTGGAAAGAAAACTCCAGATAAGTAAACAAGCAATATCAAAATAGCATTAGAAATAAAATAGTAGTAAATTATTAGGTTTTAAAAATAATTACTTGCCGAATTTAAATTGCTAATTCCAGGTGGCAGATGAGTTAAGGTGACGTGTGACAGATACACGTGGGATTAAATTAATATAAAGTATTTATCTCACTGTTGGTGTAATCAGATCTCCACGATCACATTATTGTTCACTCACCTCAGCGACGTAAGTAACACTAATTACTAATCTCATTTACGTTACACTGAGGAATAATTAATAAGCTAACAAAACCACTGTCCCCTGAGTGACATTCTGATGCACTCTGAGCGTGTAAGAGCACAAGAAGTTTGTGATAAGCAATTATCTCTGTTCTAACCATCTTGCACATTGCAGATTATGTCGGTGTTCCTGCCTTAAAGTGTGCTTTGGGGTTGGCGGGGCTTTTTTGTTGGTTTTGGGTTGTTTTTTCGTGGGTGTGTAACAGAACAAAGTCTGTGGGGCGAATTAATTCCAAATGCATGTATTTTTCCCCTCACGAATTTAAGGCGGCGATGGGGCCTGCCCCTCAGGAGGGTCGGGAGCTTTTGGCGGTAACGTTCCCAGGACTCTCCCAGGCGCCACCTTGGCTCCTGAGGCGCCAGTGGCGGGAAGAGACGGCAGCCCGCTGCAGGTGTCCTCTTCCTAGCTCCGAGCCCCTGTTCGACCGGCTTTTCCTCAGATTCCAGCCCGAGTCGGCTCCAAGGCCTCCTCAGGCACCTCCTCGCTGTTTACCGCTTTTTTTTCTGCCGCTTTTTACCTCAGCACTCGAAAGTGGCGGAGCACCCGCCTCCCCGCGCTCTGCGCTGCCTGACCCTCCTCAGCCACTGTAGCGCCCGTACGGAACCGAAACCGGCGCGGCGGCGCCGCAGCCAATCCGCTTGGCTCTTACTGCACGGAGCCAATCGCGCGGCCGCCCTTTCCTGCCGCGGGCGCAAT
>VZTR01015106.1:1551562-1586390 GCA_013400775.1 Chaetops frenatus
CTGCCCCCGGGCCGCCCGTCCTTGCCGTGGGTGCCCGCCCGCGGCGCCGCGGCGGGGCCCAAACCCGGGTCCCGGGGGGCCGTGACAGCGGAGGTGGGCGGCAGGTGAGGGGCTCCGAGTGGGGTGAGGGGGGCGGCAGCGCAGAGCGCTGGCCCGGCTGGAGAGGAAGGCAAACGTGAGGAGAAGGTGGCGCAAAATGCGGAATGTGTCGAGGTTATCCTCAGTCGGGACGTTCTTTGATGCTGGATCTTGCAGCGCTGCCAAGTCTAATCAAGAAAGGAGACGGGGCAGAGACGGGGAATAATTCTTGTCATGGCTTCGGCAGGGGCACCCGGCAACTAACGAGCCCTAAGGATGTAGTAAATCACGATGCTGATGGACGTCTGTTTGTACATTGCCAGCTTAGCAAAATATTCCGGGCCACCAAGTTGATCAGAGGGGTGGAGGCCTCTCCTGTGAGGAAAGGCTGAGAGAATTGGAATTGTTCAGCCTGGAGAAGAAAACCTTTGGGGTGACTTAATTCCAGTGCCTGAAGGGAGCTGCCTGGAAAGATGGAGGGACTTTTTATGAGGGCATGGAGTGACAGGACAAGGGGGAACGGGTTGAAGTTGAAATACAGTAAGTTTAGATGGAACATTAGGAAAAAAATCTTCCCTATGAGGTCTTGTCACAGGCTGCCCAGAGCAGCTGTGGTTGACCCATCCCTGGAAGTGTTTAAAGCTAAGCTGGACGGGGCTTGGAGCAACCTGGATAGTGGAGGGGTGGAACTCAATAATCTTCATGATCCCTTCCCACCCAAACCATTCTGGGATTCTGTAGCTGAATTGTCTTCATTTTAACACTGAAAATCACACCTACAGGTCATAAGGGCCTTACCCAGGTGTTCCCCTGAGCATGTGAACAAGTTCCCTGGGATAACTTACATAGAAATTAATAACTAATCATAGTAGAGGGGCTGTGCTTGGGAAGGGACCAGCTCTGGATTTCTGTGGATAAATAATGGCATGGAAAGCCAGGAGGATGTGCTGGGCTTGTGGAATAGCACTGAATTCCAGCACAAGTCTGGAATAAGTAAGCCATATCTCACTGCCTTGTTTCCCTCCATTCTCTGCCACGAAGGAGGGAATATTCTGCAGCTGTGGTGGGAAGTGTGCAAGCAGCTCCCCTTGGCCTGTGAGGCTGTGTTTTCCGCTGGCTAAACCCCAGCTGGAATAGGTGATGGAGCTCCTGGGGATAGCTGATGTGCTACAAGGCTTTGCTGCAAGATAAAAGAAGCAGGACACTTGAGGCTAAAGCACTTGGAATTTAAGAGGATTTGCTCACTTCTGCTCAAAGAGTTTCAAATTTCATATCTAAGGAGGATTTTTATATCTCTTGTGAAGCATAGTCTTCATTTTGTGCAGTTGAAGCGGTAGATGAATGCAGAAATTGCAGGAAAATGAACATGAATTCACCATGGGCTCGTGTAACAGGATGGTTTTCTTCCTTTAGAAAGATGGAGCTGTCTTCTGGAAAACTTGCAAAGTTTGCTGATGGATCTGCAGTTGTTCAGGTAAAAAAAAAACAGCTAAAATTTTTGCAGCTTCAAAATTCCTGATATCTTAAAAGACATCATTTGGCATCAGAACCTGTCATATGTGGGATATAGGCAATTTCATCCCTAAAGAATGGACAGCTGTGTTTTATAGGAAAAAATCATGTTTGAAAAGCAGAAATAATGGTGTGAAGTGCAGATTTCTGTGGTGGTTTCACTGCAGAGTAAAATTCTTACTGATATTTTAGCTTTTGAATGAGTTTAGAACATTTGGAATTATTTTGTTTGTGGGTAACTTCAGTTTTTTATCAATTTTTCTGAACCCAGCTAGGTGACACAGCAGTGATGGTCACAGCAGTCAGCAAAACCAAGCCCTCTCCATCTCAGTTTATGCCATTAGTGGTAAGTACTAATGACAGAATTAGTTTTGTCTAATCAGTGCTTGAGGAATGCAAACAGTAGGTGAAAGACCCTGAATTTCAGAATTGCAGTTGATGATAAAATGTTGAGATGTCCAGAATCCCTGGGTGGGTGAGGGATGAGCCCTGGCTGTTGTCTGCCTTAGCTTTCCTTGGAAAGTCAGGCTTTCCTCAAAGCCCTTCTGAACTTTGCCACAACATCCAAAGCCCAGGTGTTGGGGTTTGGTTGTGTGGAAAACTGGTTGGATTTTGAGGCTGTGATTGTTAAGGGTGGGAAGGAGATAATTTGGATAGGTACTGAATGGTCCCTGAGGTCCCCTGTGAGGGTTTCTGTCATTCTGCAGTAAATAATCAGTTGTCATTAATAGTCCCTAAACTGTCTTTGGAAGGTTGACTACAGGCAAAAAGCTGCTGCAGCAGGAAGAATTCCTACAAACTATCTAAGGAGAGAGCTTGGTTCCACTGATAAAGAAATTCTTACAAGCAGAGTAATAGGTAGGCTGAAACATTTCATTTACAATGTATTTTAAATAGTTTGTCATTTTCTCATGAGTGTTGGAAAATAATAGTAATGTATAACTGCTGTTTGCAAAGTTGATTGTTTCTGTAGTAATGGCAGGAAACAAACTTTTAATGTATTGTTTAGCAATACAATTGAAATTTTAAGGTCATGTATGTCATGATAAATACATTTCTGGGTTCTCAACATTTTCTCTGGTTTTGTTTTGTTTTGTTTTTGTTGTTGTTTTGTTTTGTTTTTTGTTGGTTGGTTGGTTTGGGTTTTTGGGGGGGGGTTGGGTTGTTTTGTTGTTGTTGGGGTTTTTTGGTTTGGTTGGTTTTTGGATTTTTGTTAGTTTGTTTATTTTTAAAAAATCCGTTTCTTCTTGGGGTCATTGCAAGACAAATTGAATATTAACTACTGAAACCCAGCTGCTTCTTAGAGTTTGATTATTTCCTTTGCAGATCGCTCAATCAGACCACTCTTCCCAGCAGGCTACTTTTATGACACACAGGTAGGTCATGCTGCCTTCAAAATGGAAAACTGGGATATGGCCAAAGAAAATTTTATTATACAAGACCCTGTTTCAAGAAAAACTATTTTTGTTAACATCAGGGAGGGCTTTGCACTTTACAAACAAGTGTAATGTTGCTTTTTAGTTTGTCATCTCCTTGTCTTAAGTTATTTTTATTACATCCTACTTTCCAAACTTTGTTGTCAAGATGCAGGAACAAAATTAAAATCTCCTCTGTACCACAGAGAAAAGATGCTAATAGTAAATATTTTATACATGATGTGATACAATATTATCCATTAGTGGGGGGTTTTTTGTCAGCTTTCTACTTTAAATACCTGAACAAATTTCCATGTGCAGCATAGGCTTGTGTAGATATGTGGAATATGGGGGTTTTTAGTGTCCTTAGCTTTGTATTGACAGTTAATAACAATGTATAGGTCCAAATGATTCATTGTCTTTTATCTTATGCCAGATCCTTTGTAATCTTTTAGCAGTAGATGGTGTCAATGATCCTGATATTCTGGCAATTAATGGAGGTAAGAGGGCTGGGAGAAATTACTGCTTCTTTGGGATTTAATGAGATCCGTTTTTTCTGATCCAGATTTTTGTCTTCCTTTCAGCTTCTGCAGCACTTGCATTGTCTGATATCCCCTGGAATGGTCCTATTGGTAAGTAAACATTTTGAAATGATGGGTGATTTTACTGTCATGGAAGACTTAGACAACAGTTGGTGCTTTGCTTTTTTTAATAAGAAGCTGAATCTAAACATTAAAGTTCAAGCATTGGAAATAATTTTACAGTGAATAGGATTACTGCACTTCAAGGGATTCTCTTTTCTGGACTAAATACACTTCTAGGAGGAATTACAATCCAGAAATAGTGTACTGTAGAGACCAATAAATTAATTTTTTCTTAAGAGAAACATATTTATTGAAAAGCATTGTTTGGAAAATAGCTGGTTGAGAATACTTTTCCTCCGGGAACTCAAGAAAAGATTTATTTCATTGTGAATATTTTCTGGGAAGAGAAAATATCTAGCCAAGAACAAATATTTAACTGTATTTTTCTTTCAGCTGCAGTACACTCACAGCATTGTGTGTGATACTACTTGGCATTATTTGCCCTACCCAGTAATAGTACCCAAAAGAAAAATAGAATAGACAATTTTGTGCTCTAGATTTGTTCTTAATATCCAGTCAACGTGCTGATATTTAAAATTAGTCTGTAGCTTTAATTATTGTTATTAGCTGTGTAACTTTCAAAGTAAAATGATGCCTTATAGAACTTCCTTATTATAATAATAAATAACATTCTGGAGTTTCTTTGCAGGTGCAGTAAGGGTAGGGCTGGTGGATGGAGAGACTGTTATCAATCCAACTCGAAAAGAGATGGCCTCTAGTGCTCTAAATTTAGTTGTTGCTGGAGCTGCACAAAGCCAAGTGGGTAAGTAGGTAAATTGTTGTCTCTTGAGGGCTTGGAAATCTTTGCAGATATTTTCCTTATCTTTGAAATTTGTATTTTTATACAATAGTAGGAGCAAACAACAGTGATAGGTAACTTCTGGTTAAGTAAATTCCCTCACGTTTATGCAGTTTAATGTTAATCTGTATTTCCTCGATTGAGTTAGATTGCTATTGAACAGTAAAACAAGAATTCACTTCATTTTTATCTTTCAATTGCTAGTTATGCTGGAAGCAACTGCTGAGAACATCTTGCAGCAAGACTTCTGCCATGCCATCAAAGTGGGGGTGAAGCAGACCCAGCAGATCATCCAGGGCATTCAGCAGCTGGTGAAAGAGCAAGGTGTTGTCAAGAGAACTGTCCAGAAATTATTTATTGCTCCTGAAGAAATCGTGGAACTTGCCAAGAAGTGAGTTCACAACAAATAATGCAGATGTAGGAATGTTTATAAACATCAGTCTGGTGCTTTCACCAAACTGGTATTTCACTAAATACTTTTCAAATATTTAGTCCTCAAAATAAACCCCCTAATTGTAGAAGTGGTTTTTAAGCTGTGTTTTCAAAAATTCTTCCTTTCCTCCCTGAAGACTTGCTTCTAACAAGATCTATGCAGTGTTCACAGATTCAAGCCATGATAAAGTAAGTAATCAATCATGATATAATTATTTTTTAAATTAATATAATAATGAAGCTGTGGTAGGATTGAATTCTTTAAGCTTTTAGCTCTTTAAGCTCTGTCCCTGGAGGTGTTTAAAGAAAGACTGGATGTGCCATGGTCTGGTTGACAAGGTGGTGATCATAGGTTGGACTTGATGATCTCAGAGGTCTTTTCCAACCTCAGTGATTCTGTAATTTCAGCTGGTCTCCTTCCCTGCATCTATTTGTAGTAGTAATAAATTGTTCTGGAAGTTCTTACCTACCAGAATATTTGTTTGTATTATGTGGAAGTGGAGATTCCCTTTTCACAAGGAGTCACATGGAGAAGAGGAGGGGAAATGGGTGCAGGTTACTCCTGAGAGGTTCTGATTGGGCACAAGAACAATGTTCTCTTTGGGAAAAATGATCAGCCTGGGATAATCTCCCCAGGGAAGTGGTGGATTCCCCAGCATGGGACATTTTTAGGATTCCAGTGGGGAGGGTGCTGGGCCATCTTGTCTAGATGCTGCTTTTGCCAAGAAAGGTTGGACCACACAGCCCTTGAGGTCCCTTCCAACTTGATCACTGATTTTTGAATTTGTGTGACAGTTCTGTTTCTTATTCCTTCCATTTTTACAGTCTTGAAACCAAACACACCCCCAAACCTCTGTTGTTGTTCTTGCCTGTAGAGTTAACTGGTTGCAAATCCTGTGTTCTAGATTTCGAGAGATGAGGCAATCAACAAAATAAGGCTTGAAACAGAAGAACAGCTGAAAGGTATTATTTTCTTGTTAATATTTACAGACTGCTTCAATGGAGGTAGCACTGCTTGGAGTTAGTGTGCTCTTTGTTAGAAGCTATTTTAGTAAAAGTTCCATAAAATTAATTTCCCAACTTCAGATGCAATTTCTTTTCTATACCCAGAAAAATTTCCGGAGGCTGAGCCTTATGAAATCATGGAATCTTTCAATGTGGTTTCAAAGGATATTTTTAGAAATCTTGTTCTAAATGAATATAGAAGGTGGGTGTGTCAAACCCCTACTCATATTATTTCTGTCAGCTTTTAATCCAAGACTATGGTTTAACTGATCTTTTAATTTCTCTTTGTCACTTCAGGTGTGATGGGAGAGATTTAACTTCCCTGAGAGACATTAAATGTGAAGTGAACATGTTCAGAATGCTTCATGGATCAGCCTTGTTTCAGCGAGGTCAAACACAGGTAGTGTCACTTAAACATCAGAAATGATAAATGATTTATCATTTTTAAAGCTGAAAGATTTGGGTCTTCCATTTAAATGCCAGCTTTTCTTTTCCTTAACATTTAAATAGTAATAAGTAGAAATTGTGTGTAGGTTGTTGAGTACGTTGGTGTGTAGGGCACTGCTAAATTGTGCACGTCATGAGAAATCTTTTAAAAGCAACTTCATATGCAACCTGAACTAAATAGGGAAATTTTACCCAAAAATTGCAATAATGAGATGAGGTTTTTTTTCTCTTCTTTGCCAAAAGTGTCAGCTGTTGGGTGGGTTAAATTAAGACTGTACTCAAGATTTGGTCTTCTGTATTTTTATAGCTTCTTTTGCTAGAGGGCTGTTAGCCATTGATCTGACCTTTTATTCCACTAACTTTGGGTGGCAACTGCAAACAGTGATTTACTCCTCAGTGGTGTCCCCCCTTACCCCACTAAAAACAACACCCACTGCAGGTCCGTGTGGGAAACAGGCACAAACATCGTGGCTGCAGCTGGCCCTGTCTCTTAAATGTTTCTTAAGGAGCAAACTGCTCTTGGCTCCTACTTAAGAAGCATTAAATTAGTATTTTTTTTAATGGAATTGCTTCTAAGATTGTGTGATCTTTATGGATTTTGAATAAGTTTGTGTGATGGAGAGAAAAAGTTTGTACAAGTGGTAGGGGATGGCATCTCATTTGCTGCTGAACTCTTTCTTTTTGATTCTTCATAAACAGTAACATCTGTGAAGGCTGGAAGGGTTTAAGAGGGGTTTATTTTTTATTTTAGGTTCTGTGTACAGTTACCTTTGACTCTATAGAATCGAGTGTAAAATCAGATGTTATCTCAACAGCAGTGAGGTATGTATATCTTGGTGCTTTGGCAGCAGTAACAAGAGGGTGAGCATTTAAGCACATTTGATAAAATTCCCCTGAACTTTGACATAGATACCATTTTTGAGGACTGAAAATTGTGTAAAATTAGACTTTGAAGTGGCCTGTTTTCCAGAGACCATGGCAGTGGGTTTGTATTAAGGTGACATTAATTCCATAGACACACATTTGAAACTGGAGAGTGTTACAAGTAACATCCAGTCTGGTTGATATATTTAAAATATTTGTGGAAAATTTAACTTAGGATGTAGCAAGCTGGTCCTTGTGCTTTGAACTCTTTATTGCTGAGGGATAAAGTGAAATTCATTCCCTTTAAAGCCACATTTCAGTGATGTCACCCAGTGATTTCATCCCAGTGTGGGAGCTTTTACATTTTAATGTCTCAGCATTACTGTAGTTAAATCTTTTTTACCCTGGAAGAATTTGTCCATATTCTCTAATTTTGGTAACTGTGTGTGATCAGCAAATGTATTGATTTGTTGGTTTTGGCTGGGTCCATTTGTAAGCATAACAATATTAGTTTGAATTACCTGTTTTGTGTAAAACATGTTTGGTTGCTCCTTTTTTTGACATGGTCTTGTTTTTAATTAATAGTGGAATAAAAGATAAAAACTTCATGCTGCATTATGAGGTGAGACTCTTCCTGTGTCACAGCTTTTTGCATGATTCACTGAAGGGCTTCATGTCTTGCTTTTAAAGGTGCAGTTGATCACTTCCAAGGTTATAAATTAGCTCTTGATTTGCTAAAATGTACTTCTGCTAATTCATGCATGAATTTATATGAACAGAAGTGCTGCTTTCCTGAAAAGCAGTAGGTAATTTGTAAATTGCCATTTTATACAGCCTTTTTCATAACATTAGGTGAGCTCCTTTAGAACAGGTTCTTACTGAAAGCAGGATTAACCTGTGCTATTATTTTTAGTAAACTCTATTAATATGTTCAGCTGACGTGGCACAGCAATAGTAAATAAATTCTTTTACATCTTGGATCTCTCTCAGCCTTTGGAGCTTGCCCAAAGTGTTTCCTACAGGCAACAGGCAGATCTTGTTCCATTATCTCTGTGACAGAAATAACATTTCTGCTAGGTTGTTTGACAGGTTTATTTGGAGGAGGCTTCTTGTGTTCTCTCTTAGCTACTGCTTTATTCTCTTTTGTTCTGTGGAAGTAAAACATTTACTAAACATTACCTAAACTGGTCCTTGTTTGCAAACCAAGTGACTGATAGAAGTCATGTGGTGGTTTGATTGTTTTTAATTTATGTTAACCTTGAAATGCACCAAAACTTAAGGCTGTTTTTCTAAGTGTATGCTTTATAATGGAAATGAAATGCAGGTTAATTTTGTCTGTACACATTTTTTTTGCTTCATAGTTTCCACCTTATGCAACCAATGAGATTGGTAAAGTTACAGGGATGAACAGAAGAGAGCTTGGACATGGTAAGTGCTGACTAGAGAAATCCCATGCTGGAAGTCTCAATATTTTATCTGATTTTTGTTTATGGATCACTTAGTGGTTGTTTTGATATTTTTTTTAAACAGGTGCACTGGCAGAACGAGCTTTGAAACCAGTTATTCCCCAGGATTTCCCATTCACAATCCGAGTTACTTCTGAAGTCTTAGAATCAAATGGTATTAGGATTTTCTTGTTTTTTACCTAGTCCTAGAGGCTAAAATTGGTTCTTAAAAAAAAAAACAAGTTTTATAAACTTGAGTCATAAGCATGTTAAGTAATGGATTTCAGTTTAAATGTTCTTAATAACTATAACCTGAAATACCTAAAATAAAAAGCATGTATGTGGTCATGAACAATGGACCTTTCTTGGTTTAATAAAATGGTATTTGGGAGCATTTTTAAGCTACAGGATGAAGAAAATAACTCTAGCTTGTATTGAAACCCATTTTTCAGTGTTTAATCCCTGGTTTTTTCCTGTATTCCAACTCCAGGGTCCTCTTCAATGGCTTCTGCATGTGGTGGAAGTTTGGCATTAATGGATGCAGGTAACAAAATATGGCACTTCTAAGGATAAACTGAGTGTGCCAATGTGTTACAGGATCTGGAAATGACCAAAGGCTTCAAAAATGTCATTTTTCTTGCCACATTTAGGAGTTCCAGTATCAAATGCAGTGGCAGGTGTAGCCATTGGCCTCATTACCAAGTGCAGTCAGGGAAAAGGGGATATTGAGGATTATCGCTTGCTGACAGACATCCTGGTGAGTGTTCCTGACATTGCTGTTGCTGCTGCTTACTGCTGAAAAATACATCTTTTGGCCTTCTTCTGTAACCTTTTACCCAGTCAATTCTGCAACATCACTACTGGAAAAATTATTTGCATGTTCTCTGTTTTATCTCCCAAATTCCTCCCTTATTTTGACAAATTTTTATGAGATGTCCCCTCATGTTTCCTTTTTTTTTTTTTGTGTTATTAGTTATTGAATTAGTTAGTTATTCATAAGCTTTTTCCTTCCAATGAATTTTGTCTTTCCTCATGGGAGAAAAAGATGAATAATTTCCTGAAAGACACAATATATTGGGTAGAGAATGAGCACTTGGAAGAGTGGCTGGGGAGGAAAATGTGCAGCTACTGGCAACACAAAATCAGCTGTGGATCAGAAACTTGTCCACAAAAGCTCTTAATTTCCAAGGAGAGAAAGGAACACTGTTAATCCTGAACAGCAAAATAAAGCTGAAGAAAACTTGGAAGTCTCAAAAGTAATTCTTTTGTACTTCCAGTATAGTGGGATAAAATGACTCCAGCTTGGTTTTGTCTGTCTGTGCTGGCAGGGAATTGAGGATTACTATGGAGACATGGATTTCAAGATGGCAGGCACCAATAAAGGGATAACAGCACTGCAGGTATTGTCACATGAAATCTTCCTCCAGTGAAACTCATGACAGAGTATTAGAAAAGCTTTCCTGACATTTTGATGTCACTTCATTCTTCTCATGTCAGGTTGATCTCAAGCTGCCAGGAATACCAATAAAAATAGTGGTGGAAGCTATTCAGCAAGCTACAGGTAGGTCCACACTTGGATTTGCACCCATTTTATTATATTAAATGATAAATGGAATTAAGTTGTATGCAACTAAACAATAAACTGTTCGTTTTTTGTTCTCACTGTAGAAAAACCAAGCCTCTATCTTTATAAAAGGGGTTTGGCTTAATAAATAAGCACCAAACCAAAGTAACTTCAGCCTTTGCATGATTTGGACTAGCACACATTACATGACTTTGTTTAAATCCAACAGGGTAATGTTACAAAAATAACAGCAAAATTTCTCTCATTTCCCATAAATTCAGCTATATTTACAAGTGAAACTTGCTGCCATCTGTATTCTGACATGTGCAGCTAAAATATTCTTGAAGCACATGAGAAAATGAAGCTACGTGCTTTAATAAGGATTTAATGAGTTGGAAAACTTCCAGCTTGACATTCTCCAGCTAGGCAGGAGACAGGTTTTGATAAGGAATGCTTTTTCTACTGTATAACAACAACTTCATCTGTTTATTTTAATCATATACAAAATTACTGATTTTTTTATTATTATTATTACTATTTCCTCTAGCTGCAAAGAGGGAGATTTTACAAATTATGAACCAAACACTGGCAAAACCCAGACCTAACAGAAAAGAAAGTGGACCAGTTGTAGGTAATGCTATTTTGGGAATTCATAGCTTTCATAATTACCTTTCTAACAAGAAACATCTGCTTAAAACATCTTTTTTTTTTTTAATGATTGATTGTGATATATTTTTGCTCTTCCCCTGTGGGGTTGTTTTTAATTTGTGGAGGGGTTTTGGTTAGTTTTGGTTATTTTGGGGGCATTTTTATTGCCAGATGGGGCAGCACGTCTATTTCAGTGTACACCAGAGAACAGAATTTAAGTGAAGTTATGTGAGGCTCTCACAAAATCAGAATTGATACAGATGAGAGTATCAGTATGGCTTAAGGTAATTTACAGTCATCAGAGTGTATTCTGTGTCTTCATTTATTTCAGCTCCTACTTGTAATTACATCCCTGTTCAGCAAATACCACAGGCAACTATAAAAGATGAAGAGCTAAAGGAATGTGCCTTTTTGTGTGATAGCTTTCAAGATGATTATATTTAGCATTTCAAAGGATTTTTAAATGTTCTTTCAGAAACAATCCACGTTCCATTATCAAAAAGATTAAGATTCATTGGTCCTGGGGCTTATAATTTGAAAAAACTTCAAGCACAAACTGGTGAGACATTCTTGATTCCTGTGATTATTTATTCTCATGTGTTTCCCTTTGTTTCAGACTTGTATGTTGAGCTCAGTGCAAACTAAAAATGAAAAAATACTGGTATTTGTAGAGTACAGGTAGATGCTCTGCTTTGGCTCTGGTGAACTTGATTAAAGCTTCTCAAGGGATTGGGGTGGAGAAAAGGAGGAAAAATCATATTTCCCTCTGGTTGCAAGCCTGTGTGGCCTGGCCACAAAAGTACTCTAGAGGGGCAAAAAATTTTACCATTCTGGCACCAAAACACTGTAATTTTCATCAGCTATTAATGCAAGTCTTATTAAAAATCCCTGGGAAATTGTTTCATAACCCTCAACATTTATTCAGGATTTTTTTTTCCTGCCTTTAAAGGATTATAAAAATAGTTTTTAGTTCCTTTATGGCCCCCAAGTTTATCCAGGTATTTGCAAGGAGCTGGTGGCCATGCAATGGTTCAGTATTCACTGCCTAAACAGAACAAGATTAAATAATGATTGGAACCAGATTACATAACGATTAGGAGTCTGAGATCTTAATGAGTGTGCAAAACCATTCTGCTCTGAGCAGGTCTTTACTGGGTGTGACTTTTCTGCAGTGTGCCCCTAAGTGCTCTCCTGAATCCCTGTTTGCAGGTGTGACTGTGAGTCAGCTGGATGAGGAGACATATTCTGTGTTTGCCCCCACGCCAGGGGCCATGCACGAGGCCAGGGAATTCATTGGGGAAATCTGCAAAGATGATGTAAGGACAGACTTCTGCCTTTAACTTTCTCCGTTTGCTTTTTGGGACTTTTGTGTCTTACTGGTTTCTTGGTTTTGTTTTTTTTTTTCTTCTACAGCAAGAAGTTAATTTGGAATTTGGGGCAATTTATACAGCCACAATAACTGAAATAAGGTATAAAACCTGCTTTGGAGTTGAAAATAACATACTTACATAGCTGTGTTCCTGATATCTAAATATGATGTAAAACAATAATTGATTTTTAAGGTTTATAATAATAATGATATATATGATGTAAAATAATAATTGATTTTTAAGGGTGCCAAACTTATGCTGGGAATCTTGGCACCTGCATAATTCCTGATTTTTCTCCTGTTGAAAATATTTTGTTTCCTAATAAAGCTGTTTATTTTTGCTGCTTGTTTAGTTTTTAGAACGTCTCTAAATTATAAACTTAAAGCTTTTTCATCTTTGAATCTGAAAGTGATGGTATGAATTTGCTTTTAACTTTTCAACCCAATATTTGTCTTGTAAAAATTACTTTTTGGATGGTACCTATTACTGAAATACACTGCCCTGAAATAAGAAATTCTCATTCACTTGCAATTAAGGAGGAATGAGTGAACATGTGATTGATACCAGATTTTTATAAAGGAATGATTAAAATTTTGTTTATTAAAAGTTTGTAAATGCTTGCTTTGGGGACCAAATGCAGAGTGAAATGTGGACTTTTCTTGATGCACTTTGAAATAACTGTGCTGTTTCCTGCTGCAGAGATTCGGGAGTGATGGTAAAACTGTACCCAAACATGACCCCAGTATTACTTCATAATTCACAGCTGGATCAAAGAAAGGTAACAAATCCTTAAACAGGTATAAAATGGGCAATTACATTTATTTTTAACCAGTTGTTATGGCTGTAACACACTTACTGATGTCCCACAGTCCATTTCCAGGTTAAAAACTGTTAATTAGCAATTAACAATTGTTTAATTCTGCCTGCCCTGTACTTAAAGCTGCAAACAGTATTGTGTGGCTGCTGCAGTCCTTTTTACACCAAGTTTTTTGGCTCTGCAATACCCTTTTCCCTGTAATATTCAGAAACATGTTGTTCCTAAGGTAGTGTTGAGCCACTGGGATTGAAGTGTGGCATGAAGAACCCCTGAAAGATTTTGTAAGTGATTCTGATAATTTTATTTCTGAAAAACACTCTGTTCTAGATTAAACACCCTAGTGCCCTGGGATTAGAAGTTGGACAAGAAATTCAGGTAATTATTTTTTTAACTTTATAATTCTAATAAAATGCTGTTCATATTTTAAAATTTGATTATTTTTCTCCAAATTATTTATTTAGTCTTTATGATAAAAATCTTTTTCCATACTGGATTCCCTTTCTGTGCTGGTGAAAGCCCTACCCATACAAATTAGATTTATTTAGTGTCACACTCTTGCTATCTAGGCACCACATTATTTAACAGCAATATAGGCTATAGGATGCCTATTTATGGCTTTTCTAGCATCAAATTGATAAAAAATGAAACCCAACTCTCCATCTGTTAAGGAAAATGCTATTTCCAGCTCTTGAAGTTGGTCAGTGTGAACGTGCTTTGTTTCCTTCCCAGGTTAAATACTTCGGCCGTGACCCCACTGATGGCAGAATGAGGCTGTCACGTAAAATTCTGCAGTCCCCAGCCACCAGCACCCTGAAAACCCTGACTGACAAGAACAGCATTGTCCTGGGAGGGGCTGTTTCACAGACATCCACCTCATCCCAGTGACAGGTGAGGCCAGAGGAGCAGCTTCAGCTGACTCAGCGCTGCACTTGACAGCCCTGCTCAAGAATTGTGTCAGTCTGGGGTTTGTACTGAGCAGTTACCCCTCAGTGCCATGCAGCTCCTGCTTGCCAGCTGTGTTGGAGCTTGTTGGGAGTTAAAAACTGGCCCTTCACCTGCTGGAGCTGTAGGAAGTTTGATATTATAAAATTGGTTCAAATGCCTTGACAGTCTTAGGCAGTGTGGACAGCCCCCTCTGTCCAAAACAAACTTATTTGTTCATCTGCAACATCCTTTTTCTCTACCTTTTAAAGAAAAAAACCCAAACAGGGTATTGGAAGAGAAGGAAAAATAAGTTGCTTTCTTGATGAGGTAAATTAGTGGAGAAAATGTCAGTCAATTAATAAAGAGGCCGAAGCTCTTCCTCTTCCAGCATGTATTTGACTGTCAGAAGGCTTATGCCCAAAATTTGTGTGGGTTTTTTTGTTCTTAGAAAGCTGCCAGAACAGGAAGGTGTCTGACCTTAAAATCAGGAGCAGTTACCCAGCAAGATTGGCAAATGCAAAGACACAGTGCAGCAGTGGGAACTCAAGGCAATTCTAGGAATGATTGACAGCACAAAAAGAAGAAATCTTGGTTTTAAGAAGTGTCTTTGAATTTCATGCCTTGATATAATGAGTTGGTTACAAAGTATATTCTGTCTTTCAGGAAAAAAGGTGTGAAAGTTGGTGGAAATACAAGTGACCTTTGCTAGAACCTCTACATGTCCTCTCAAGAATCTGCAGGTGGATGGTAGTGAATCATATTTATAAAATAGACACTATGCTTAAAGGTGATGTAGAACTTCAAAGCCTTCAAATTGATTAACAACTTTAAAACAAAACCAGAAACAAGCAATGCTCTCATCTTGTGTAGCAAGGTTGAGATGAGAATGTAAGAACATGGATATGAGAAAATATTTCAGTGCTAAAGGTTCTTTTCTTTTGAGTTATCCACTCAAAATAAAACTGTGAATGTGGAAAGTAAGAACTGAACAACTCTTTTGTGGGAGAAGGAATTGTCCTGTACACGTGGTCAAGAGTCACACTTGGCCAAAGTTTTACTGGTTTTTTTCAGTGTACAAGACTGAAATGTTGAACAAGACATTAAGCCTTAGAAGTATCACCTTTAACATGATGGATGCTGTTTTAGATTAATACACCACTCTCAAAAGGTTCAGACCTGCTGAAATATCTGAGCAGAACTTGGCTGAAACATCACCCCTTGTTACCTGGGTTCGTTAGCACTGACTTTTAAAATACATAATTGAAACATTAAAATTAAAATACTTTTTTTGGAATGAACAATTGATGTGATAAATCTTCCCCTTAAACACTCATTAAGAGTGTCTTAATCCCTCTAGTAATTATGTTGCATCAGTGAGTTCACTGATCACTTTCAGACTTCAAAACATTTCCCAGGGGCTCACGAGAATGACTCGTTTTTCTACTGTGAAGTACAGACTTTGAAAATCAAAGAGATGTTCACCAATTTGTATGCAGAACTAATAAGAAAATCAACTTCCCACCTGATGGCAAGTGGGCTCTGAACCTCCTGAAAGAAAAAACAAGCACTGGGGAGAGGAGAAGTGTGAATGTACAGTCAAAATTACTCCTTTTTTTATTCTAAGTTAAAGTATTAAAGAAGAAAGAAATGACTGGTGTGCTGCTCTGTAGTTGTCTCTGTCTTTCATCATGTAATAATGAAAATTTGAAAAAAAGTTTGGAAAGATTGAAGAAAGATTTCCTTGGCAATCTTTTCCTCCTCTTTGAGGGCTGTGTCTTACTGTTTCTTAATAAGAATTCAGATGTCACTTTTTACTGTGACAGTTGACTGATACATGATTGTTACATATGAATAGTGTTAATAAAATTATGTAGGTCAATGTTAAAGTCCCTGAACAGAAACCCAGATGTTTCCATTTCTGGGAAGAGTTACCAGACCTCCCCAATCTAAGTGGTATTCCAAGGTTTATCTCCCTTTATTGTACATTAATTTCTGAGAGGCTACATTGTGGTGCTGGTCTGAGTAAAGCAGCTACTGCAGTGCCTAGGCATTGTCTGTTTGGTAGATGATGATAAAGGAGCAAAATGACTTTAATGTTGCTGTGGCAGAACCTGTACAGTCAGCCTGACTTTCTGCATCTGGAACCAGCTTTAGGCCCTATGGGAAGGGGCGGGGGAAGAACAACACTTGGGAAGTGGCTGGGAGGAGCTGAAAGCAGCTGCTCTTACCTGAGGAGAGAAGCTCTATGGGAGCCAAGAGTTGAGTAAGCGTGTGCTGGTGTGACCCTTCCTGGAGGGAAGGACATCCCGGCCTCTCTGAGAGCCGGCGCGGGGCTGTGGCAGGAGGCGCTTGGCTCTCAAGTGGGATCAGCTATGATCAGAAACCAGGTGGGTCCAAAGTGCTCGAGAGTGCTTCTGCAGCAGCTGGTTTTTTGTGTTTGAAATAGTGATTTATTTCTTCTTTTTTACTGCTCAACATAATTAGCTTCTGTAATGACCTGTCTTAAGTGGAGCCATGGAAAGGAATTGCCTTGGAGAGTGAAGCTGGGCAGGTGCAGTGTTGCAGCAGGTCAGGAGAGCCAGAAATGCCTTTATTTGACAAGTCTGAAGTTTTCATGCTGGTACCCCAGCTCTTGACTCTTTGTATCTTTAAATGCCAGCAATAAATATTACAAGTGCTATCATAAAAGTGTAAGAGCTGGCCTAATTGTACTTCTGGGAGTATGTACCAGAGGGAATAATATAGTCTCTTAATTTCACTCCAAGAAATTTTAAGTGATTTAGGAATGAGTTGTCTGTCTTGCTTGGGAAAACAAAAAAAAGGAGCTCTGTGCTGCTCATGTTGTGACACTTGTGAGTTGTTCTGTCTGCTGTCTACCCTAAGGAAATCCTTTGTTTTGATGAACAGCAGAGAAGTCTCAACATTGATAACTTGGTGGCAGTCATGGGGAAGAATGAGCTGCTGGAAGGTGCAACACCACAATGGAAAACATTGCTTTCTGTGCATCCTAGAGAGCAGAGACTGGGATGCTTTCCTGGTCTTAGCCTGGGTTCAAATCCAGTGTGTAGCATTTGTGGGGGCAGGCATTTTGTGTCTTGTCCAGACAAAGCCCCCAGAATTGACCTGCTGGCTGTGGGTGCTGATGGCAGGGTCGTGCTTGGCTTCACAACCCCCTGATGCTGTTTTGTGCCAAGAGAAGCCCCACATCTGAGTGCAGGCAATCCCAGTGTGTTCTGGAGTGATATTTTTCCAGAGAGACCATGGATTAATTTCGAAGCTGAAGCATGAGAAATAGTTTTTAATGCCAATTCTAATTCACGTATCTCCTTTCTGTAGCTATTTACCATAAGAATTTCCTCCAAAATACTCTGCTGTGGTTTTCTTTCTGCTGTTTTATAGATCCCAAGAAGTGCTGCATTTAATCATGAGTAGAAGTCATGCTTTTATATTTGTGCATTTGGTTTGAAGAGCTAAAAAGCATGCACAGAAGTCGTGCAGAGGGGGAGAGAGAGTTCATGAGCAGCAGATGTCCTGAGGCAGAAATATGCTGTGGCCACTGGGGTTTGTGTTTCTTTTGATGTGTTTGCTTTTTATTGAGCTTTCTCTAAGGTAGAAATACGCTCAGTGTGTAAAACCTTGAGAGGAAAGGCCACTAAAACGGAGCAGGGAAGGCTTGTGTGGAATCGGACTGTAAACTGGGTCATGTGATTCTCAATCCAGGGTTTTGAAACCACTTAATGTGATCTTTTTATAGTTACTGACTCATTTATCCATAATGATGCACATGTCCCAAAGTGTGCTCATATACAGCTAAATATAAGCGTATATGATAATTCTCAGAGGTGTATCTTGTATTTTTCTTGGTGACTGTACGATGAATCTTTGAGGCCTGTCACAATGAACACCACAGCAAAAGCTGAGGCTCGAATGTAACTTAGATGTTTTCTAAATCTGCCTAGAGAATGTTTGGAAAAGTTGCACATAGTTACCGAGAGTG
Organism: Chaetops frenatus; assembly: GCA_013400775.1. Taxonomy (NCBI): domain Eukaryota; kingdom Metazoa; phylum Chordata; class Aves; order Passeriformes; family Picathartidae; genus Chaetops; species Chaetops frenatus. The sequence goes on from VZTR01015106.1 coordinate 1,569,524, forward strand.
GCATAGTTTGTTGGAAATACTTTCTTTCCCTTCCTCTGGAAGGACGTTTGAACTTGAGAGCAGAGAAATGCCAGTCGTGTAAATAAGAGCCATACCGGTGTAACTGCTTTCACGGTGAGGCAAGAGCCAGGAAAGTCTGGCTTTGTCTGGGAATGAGGCACACCCTGGCCTCAGGAGAACTTGCCCTCCTCCCTCCTTCCCCTTCAGAGCCTCAGAAATTGCGTTCGGAGACACATTCGAGCTTCCCCTCGTCCCCAGTTTCCCGCTGTTTCACACATCTTGAACGCTTTCCGGTCCTTTTTCCCTAGTCCTACGCAAGCACGGAGATGTAATTATTTTAATTTGTAGCACAGGGGAAACGTGTAGATGGTGTTTACTGTGGAAAACTTAAGATTTAGAGGCTTCACGATGCTTGGCAAGTGGTCTGTCTTAAATTGTACAGTGTGTGTAAGGGCTAATTAAGCACGTTTCCCTCAGTTTTGAAGCTTCAACTTCAGTATAGCTTTCGAGCTTTCTATGGAGATGTACAAAGCACGCACAGACTGTAAGTTACAGTATGGCTGTTGCTGTAAGGAGATGCCGCTCACTAACCTTTCTGCCGATTTATGATGCAAGGGACGCCTTTTCTTCCTAAAAATTGAAAGTCTGTTTCAGCTGGGTGCGCTGTTTAAATTTATCCATCCGGAGTGTGGAGCTCGCCCGTCATTTTGTGTGACGGCAGTGGGTGGCACTTTCTGCGGCGTGAGGGAGGGAGACGTGTGCTTCGTCAGCGGTGGCACCAGCTTTTAGTCAGACTTTAGAAACAAAAATAAAAACCAAAAGGGGAAATTTAATTTTTTTTTTTTTCGGGGGATCGCGTGAGCCATTTTCCCCTTTAGATGCCTTGGGCGTTAAAAGGCAGCGATGTGCCCACACCCCCCTGTGGGTGAGGGCAGCCGCCATTTTGTTCCCACCTCCCCGTTCCCGCCTCGGGGCCGTGAGGGAGCGCGGGCCCCGCCCTGCTCCGCCCCTGTGGCCGCCGTGCTGTCGGCGGCACCGCGGCAGCGGGCGGCCGCCGTAGCCCCTGTGAGGGGAGCCCGTGCCGGGCGGGGAGGAAGAGAAAGGCGGCCCGAGCCGGGTTACAAGATGGCGGCGGCGCTGTGGTAGCTGCTGAGGCGGAGCGGCGCCAGCGAGGCCCGGGCCGGGGCGCGGCGGCGCTGAGTCGCCATGGGAAGCGGCGCGTTAAAGGCCCCGCGGTGCCCCTGAGCGGCCCGGCGGCCCCGCTTGCTCCCCGCCGCCCTCGCTCCATCGCCCCCGCGGAGGCGGAGCGGGCCCGGGGCTGCACCATGTCGGACACCCGCCGGCGGGTGAAGGTCTACACGCTCAACGAGGATCGGCAATGGGACGACAGGGGCACCGGGCACGTCTCCTCCAGCTACGTGGAGCGGCTGAAGGGGATGTCGCTGCTCGTGCGCGCCGAGTCGGACGGTGAGAGCGTGGCCGGGGCTGCCCAGGCCGCCCGGGCCGCTTCCCCTCGCCCCCCGCCCGGCTCCGGGCCCCGCCAGCCGGGGCTGCCGCCCACCATCGCCGGGCTCGGCTGATGGTGCCTTCCCTTGGGAGACCCCAGAGGGTTATTGTTGTTATTATTTCCACTCTCCGTGCCTTCCCTTATCTTGCGGCTCCGTGTGAAGTTTCCTTACCCCACAAGCCGCAGCAGCGTTTGCTACCGCCGTCCTAGACTTTTCCCCTTCCAGTTCATACAATTATGGAATATGCTGAACTGGAAGGGACCCACCAGGATCATCAAAGTCCAGCTCCTGGCCCTGCACAGACACCCCAACAGTCTCATCCTGTGCATCCCTAGGAGCGTTGTCCAAGCTCTCCTGGAGCTCTGGCAGCCTTGGGGCCGTGCCCATTCCCTGGGGAGCCCGACCACCGTCTGGGGGAATAATCTTTTCCTAATATCCATCCTAAACTTCCCCTGACTCAGCTCCATGCAGTTACCCCAGGCAGCTGGAGCTGTGACATGTGACGACATTTTGTTCGCTTTCAGAGCAATATCCTTTGCTTTTGAAGTGCTCTTTTTCTCCTTTTCTTACTGCTGTAAAAAGTTGTTTGTTTGTCGCTCTTTTTCTCCTCAGGAATTCACTGGTTGCGTTCTAGTCGGGTGGCGTCCCTTGTGTTTTATTTATTGCACTTTAAAGTCACCTTAAAGGGTCTTTTTTTAAAGGGGGGAGGTTCGTGCTTCCCACTTTTTCAGCCGACAGGTGCTAATGTGCTAAATAAACCACCTAGGACTGGTATAAATTGCTCCGGAGCTGTTGCCAGGAGACATACACTACTTGCATACACAAGATAAAGTCCCTGCGTTTATAGTAGCTGGATGATTCACTTCTGAAGGGCAGCTGAAGGGAATAAAAGCGAGTGGCCCACGTGGCTTCTCTGGGCAAAAACAGTTTTATGCTGGGCAGCACGTTACATGCTGAAATTTGTGTAGCTGGCCTAAAAGACCACTAAACGAGCTGGTTCTTGCACCAGATTTCAGGAGACCAGAGTGCCGCAGTGTTAAATTAGAAGAGGAAAATGTATTTTAATAGGGATGTTTCAGTTGAATTTTGTCTTACCTGGCTTATTTTAGGAAATTACATTTAAAGGAGGCGGTTCTTGTGGATTTTCTATGAGATTTGGATTAAGCTGGGAGTCTGTTGGCTGGCACGTGGGCAGTGGTGTGAGATGTGTGGAGATGTTTGTTTTGTTGAATTCAGTAAATCTCTCTTCATACTTTTTTCAGGTTCACTACTGTTAGAATCGAAGATAAATCCAAATACTGCATATCAAAAACAGCAGGCAAGTATTATTGCTAGGCTTTACTTTCTCTGGTTGCTGGTGCTGAGGAATTGTTTTGTGCTTGGAGTAATTGCATTTTTCAGGAAAAAAAGAAAAGCAGGACAACGTGGAATTGTTAATGGTGTTTTTTTATAGAGGTGAAAAACTTGCTTAGAAGCCTGTGGGTGCTAAACACTTCACATTCTAGAAACTAATATGTGGGTCTTCTAGAAAAAGAAAAACCATTTTCGACTTAAGGCTTTGAAGATAATCTATGCAATTTGGATAAATATTGAAATCATTACAGGAAAGATAGTTGGAAACATGTGCATGTAACTTTTGTCTCCCGTGCCAGCCCATCTGAAATAATTGCAAAATTAGGGAGGCAAAACTTTGGCCAGCTCTGCTGAAGTATTTATTTACTTTCTGAGTTCTTTTTCTGGAAATAACATGAAGGAATTTGTCTTTGTGGGACTTCTGTTTTTGTTGTTGCTGTTTAGTTTTTATTTTAAGCCCTGAAAGCTTCTGTTGTCCTAGGTAAGGCCACAAGCCATCATGAGAGTTACCTTTCCTAGGGGTAAACCTCCTGCAAGACAAAGAAGTAAAACAGTTGGGAGCTGGGTTAATAGTTTATTTTAGTTCCATCCACTGAAAAAATCAACCTACTGAATCTCTTCTGCTTTTATTGTTTTCCCTTTTTCAGCATTAATGTTTGATGTCTCTGCCTGCATTGTTCCCGTGGGTTTTCTGGAGTTTTTTCTGTCCGTTCCTTTGTTCTGCAGTAGAGTCTCTGTTCCTTTCATTCAGTGTTTGATACTGTTCTTTATCATTATGGTATCCAGAAGTGTTTCAGCAGTAGAAAACAGTAATTTTGTTCTTCCTAGGTCACAAAAGTGACAAGTTCCAGTTGAGAATTTGAGGAAGAGACTTTGTAATCTCTCGAGCATTGTTCGGCTCACTTCAGGTTGGGGGTGAGGTGGAGTTTTGGGCCAGCCTTTCCAGGGGCCTGTTTGCTGTGTTTGCTGCTTTTCACTCCTTAGGGGTCGGTGGCTGTAGGCTTTCCTTGGGGGGGCCATGCTGAGGAAGGAGATCTGCACAGCTCCAGAAGCCAAAAGTCTTGAACTGCTTCCTGTTTACTATACAAGGAAACCTATACATAGTGAAATACAAATGCAGATTTTGTTACTGTGAAATTTTAAAATGCTTCCTTTCACACCCTGTTTCCTGAAACTACAACTGATTAGTTGTAGGCCTTTTTTATTTGATTGGTAACAAAGTTTTTAGTGACTTAAGTAGCTTTTGTTGCCATTTTTCTTGTGGAAAAGGTAGAGCATGATTTAGAAAAACTCAAGCTGAGGTTTATTTTGGCTGGCTTTTATTTACTAATGCTTTTGTGTCCTTGTGGCAGAAAGCATTTGCTTCACTATTCACTCTTTGGGGTTTGTGTAACCTCGTGCAGCTTTTAGTTGACACAGAGTGTTGTCTTCAAGTTGATGGTCTTGGATTTGGGGAAGGCTGCAGGGTGGTGCAGCTTGATGGAAAAGAAACATGTAGTGGGTTTCAAACTACCACAAAAATGCCCTGCCTGCACATCTGTCATCACGTAAATGACTTGAGTGGACCTTGAGGGTACTTAACACTTAATTGTGGTTTGCATAACAGCGTCCTGTGAAAAAAGGAAACCAACCCCTGATTTTTCAGTGCTGTGCACCCATCTGTGACTTCCAGTGTTACTCTGTTCGTGCCATGTCGTGCTGTAGCTATTGACTAATCCCAAACAGGACAGGCCTGTTACCTGCCTGCTCCAGTCGTGTTGTGGTTCCTGGGGAACTCCTTCTGTCCAGGTATTGGGCACTCTGTCATCACAACTGCTTTCTCAAGGGAAATAGGGCTTGAATGGGAGATAGGTGCCAAGCTGCTGAGCATACAGTGTAAAATTATCTCTACTTAGATGAATGCAAAGAACATGAGAGCCTAAAGAGCTTTAGGTCCCGCTGGATTTTGGAGCATAGGCTTTGAGAGTTACACACCTCTGCTGGACACCCCACATTAGCCAGAGGGCAGGGTCAGATGCGTTCTGGAGGCTCCGGCAGGAGCAGTTTTAAATGTTGGCACCACACCCATTTGTTGTTTCAGCCTCTGCTTGAGGTTACTGTTCCCTGGCAGAACTGGCAGAAGAGTGAGTCCATGGCTGAAAGACATGGAGCTGCTACAGAAATTCTTCCTGGGAGTGCTGCCTTCTGGTGTTACCTTTCCTTTGGGTGTGCTCTGTTTGCAGCTTTGAGATGAAGATCGTGTACAAATCCAGTCTTTGCCCAGAGTTACCGTCACTCCTGTGACAACGGAGAGCTTTGCCCGAGGCAAAATCAGAGCTCCTGGCGGCTGGGATTTAACACATTTGCAGGGGTGCTGTTAAAGCCAGCAGGAGCAGTTGCCAGAGGGCTTCTTCACTGCTGTTTCATGCCAGCAGGAGTGTTCCCTTACCATGTGGCAGGTTAGATGTAGGACTGAGTCAGCTGGAACCTGTCTTCCCCCTGGATTCGTTTCTAGCTGCACGTGTTCCCCATCTGCTTCCCTGTGCAGCACCTTGGTGCTGGCATGGGAACGTGGTGCAGTGCAGGAACACAGAGAGGTGGAGTAGTAGACACTGTGCAAACCAGTACCAGCACTGGAGAAGGGTTTGAACTGCTCTGAGTTTCAGTTTTTGTTCAGTGTTAATCTTTTTTGTCTTTGTATGGTGTTGGAGTGAATTAAGGAACGTTGCTGTTGCTCACAGATGGAGCAGCATTGCCTCTAAGCAGGTGGGAGTGGTAGAGGCAGGCCTGGAAGGTGTCTGTCTGTCTGTCTGTGCTCTTCCTGGGTTGTCTGAGGTCATGCAGGAAGTGTGTGCCAGATGAGTATGTCTTATATTGGTATTGGACAATTATTTTCTGTTGAAACCATCTTTCAGTCTTTCTGAAATATTTTTGGAAAAGCTTATATAACTTCTGCTTTGTGTGGGCAGTACAGATTGTAACGAGTACCATTCAGTAACTGGAGAATTTTCACAAATTTTTGACTGCAGTCCCTGGGTGCCTGGAGTCATTTTAAGTTACTGCATTAATTCTCTTACTTGAATCATCCTGGGCTATGAATAGGGCTGCTGAATGTGTATGTCCTTCTTTGTTCAGTGAAGCACCTCTGAGGCTCAGCTTACCTGGGTGTGCATTGATTTTGAGTGTCAGAGCATCAGTACTTGCACAGAATGTTTCAAGATAAACATTTCAGATTTGGAATTCTGTAACAGCCATAAAATTGTACTTAACAGTTATTTTTTTGATTAATCTCTGAACGAGAACCAGATCAGGGAGCTGATGAGGCTTTTCAGTGCATGCAGTTGACAGTGGCTGTTTTTCCCTTGTAGGCCAGTTGAGCTGTTGACTCTGAAATGGCACACAGTAAACACAGAGATCCAGCTGTCCTGAGCAGGAGATGAGGAGGGACAGCTGTGAGAGAAAACCATGTCAGCTGTAAGAACTTGGGCCAGTTGTGCCCATGAGCCTGAGAGCAGAGAGGCTCCCTATTAGTATTTGTCACTGTAGGAGAAATGTGCAAGTGTAATATAGGACACGGTCATATAAATAAAAATTCATAATAGTGCTGAAACCACAGTGCATTGAACTCCTTTCCACAACAGGGAGACTTGGTTTCTCTAAAGAAATGTGTAAAAATTAGTAAGAAAGGAAAAAAATTGTCTGTATGAATTCCTTTGTTTTTAGTGCAGCCTGTGATTATTTTGGGAGAAGGAAGTCGATCTACTGGTAGGCATTTGTCAATGGCCATGTTATTCTAGACTTTATTTTCAAAGAAAAAAAAGGCAAAGACAAAACCCCTAAGATATACAACTCCATGTGTATATTGAGGATTAGGAATACTGTACAAATGAACTGAAGAATTAATGCTGTGTCAGTGCTGCTGGTGTTCATTCATTTTCCAGTGATGGTTGTAGCAGCTGGGAAGTTGTGTTTGTTGAGACAGATGTGTTTTCCAAATAACTGCTGATGGAAGAGGGAACCTACTGTCCCATGCCAGCAGTCCTTCCCAAATGTCAGTCCCCTCACACCTGGAAGTACGGGAGAGCTCCCTGACCCATGTAAGCTCAGATAACTGCATTTACAAAGGTCTGTTTGAACCTTACTGAAGCTTCCTAAGGCATATTAGGTACCTGTAATTAGGTGTTTCTTTTGGTTTCCTTGCTGAGCTCAAAGATACCACTCCTAATATTTTGTGTTCACTACAAGTGATGCATAAAGTAAAGACCCAACCAGCCTTGATGAGTTGTGTGGTGAATATTCCGAAATGTGGGAATTAAATTACCCTACTGACCATTGAGCAAGGGCTTGCTAGTGTTTAAAAAACACTTCGGTATTTAAAAGTGGTAACAGTTCAGGAAGCTAATAAACTTGGAATGCTGAACAGTTTTGCTGGAGCTCATCAAAAGTACTGCAGAGCAGGAGAGAGCTGCTCAGTTTGGATATTTTTATGTGAAGAGGAGTTTGCTGTAGGATGGGGAACTGTTATCCTGGTTTTGTCTGGGACAGAGTTAATTTTCATCCCTTTGGCTGGTGCAGTGCTGTGGTTTGGATTTAGGATGAGAATGACACTGATCACACAGGGATGTTTTAGCTGTTGCTGAGCAGTGCTTACCTTCAGTCAAGGACTGTTGAGTTCCCCATGCTCTGGCAGTGAGGAGCTGCACCAGGAGCTGTGAGGGAGCGTGGCCAGGACAGCTGACCTGGCCAAAGGGATATTCCATACCCTGGGGTAACAGGGACAGTGGATAAACTGGGGAGCTTGGCCAGGAGGGGCTGATCACTGCTCTGTTGTGCATCACTTACCTGTCATGGTTTATTCCTTTCTTCACCTTCCTTTTTTTTGCTGTAACTATTATTACTCATTATATTTTACTTTATTTCATTTTTGAAACAGTTCTTACCTCAAGAACTTTCTCCTTTCCCTGATTCTCCTTCCCATCCCACTGGCAGGAGGAAGTGAGTGAGCAGCTGTGTGGTACTTCCTTGGCAGCTGAGGTTAAACCACAACCACTCTGTATTTGAATGTTGAAGTACAGGCTTGCATTCCTTACAGGACAGCAGCAAGTGTCCTAATAAAACCTCTAAAACCATTTTAGCCTATTCAGAAATTCCATCAAAACTTCCAGATCTACTGTGCAAGTGCACAGATTGACTTGATGGAGACAATAGTAACAGAGAAAAAAAAACCTGGCTCAAATGAAAACTGGCAAGATGGTTTAACTTTAGTAAGAACTTAGGAGTTTTGTATTATTCAGGCTGTGTGGCTTTTAATTCAGAAAAGAGTATTTGAACATTAAGCATTATATCTCACATAGTTTGTGTTGTCTTAAAGCCTTTCTAAGGGGGAAACTGAAATCCTAGGGTTTTGTTTCTACCTTACTAAATGTGAAAATAGTTAAACTGTTCTGTTGCAGGTTTCCTTAATCTAGTGTGTGCATTCCCGTTTCAAGGCTGTTGGCTCAAGAAATGTATCTGAGAGAAAAATGCCATCATAAGTGGCTTGGATATGAAAAATAGTATCTTTAAATTTGTTTTGTGTAAGGTGGTGGTCATAAAATAACAAGAAAGTTGATGTTCCTTATGGAGGAATAGGTGATTTAATATTTTAGTGTTTTATGTTCTTTTTTTGACAAGTGTAGCTTTAATTAAAATGATTTATTCTGTAGACATTGGCTGTAAGGGAATAGAGATTAATATGCAGTGCCAACCTGTTTCAGAAACAATTACTTTCTTGGTTTTATCTCAAACAGGACACCCTGATTGTTTGGTCAGAAGCAGAGAACTATGATTTAGCACTGAGTTTCCAAGAAAAAGCTGGCTGTGATGAAATTTGGGAAAAAATCTGCCAGGTACAGTAAACATGAAACATGCTGGTTTTATTCCAGGTGTTTTAGTGTCTTGTGTGATTTGATGTATTTGTGCATCCTTTTTATACCTGCTTGTGAAGTAAGCAAATATTCATTGTTATTTTCTGTGTAAGGTCTTAAATTGCCCCTGCTTAGAACACGAGTTGTTCTTTTCCTAATTGAATGTCATTTTGAAAAATCACTGTAATGGTGGGACTCAGGTGGTTGGTGTTTTTTGGGAGGGGAGTGGTGATTGTGTTTATTAAAAAGGGACTGCCAGAGTTCCATGGTTTAATTGTCCTTCTCCCAGCTGGTCTCAGGAAGCAGCTTGTTGGAGTGCAGTGGAAAAGCAAATGTGCTGTAAGGAACTAGAGAGCTCAGATTCCATTGCAGCTTCCTTGGGTCACACTGGGCAATTGGGATATGCTGTTGTTTTGGGTACTGACCTGCTCATTCTTGGGTACATTTTGGGATCAGACAGTGACTGTGTGCACTCTCCCCTCAGGTTCAGGGTAAGGATCCTTCGGTGGAAGTCACGCAGGACCTTATTGAGTCAGAAGAGGAACACATAGAGGAAATGCCTGAAACCAGTCCTCTGATTGACCTTCCTACTTGTGAACTCAACAAACTTGAAGAGATTGCTGACCTAGTTACCTCTGTTCTCTCCTCACCCATCCGTAGGGAAAAGCTGGCCCTGGCCTTGGAGAACGAAGGCTACATTAAAAAACTGTTACAGCTTTTCCAAGTCTGCGAGAACTTAGAGAACACCGAAGGCTTGCATCATTTGTATGAAATTATTAGAGGGATTTTGTTCCTTAACAAAGCAACTCTGTTTGAGGTGATGTTCTCTGATGAGTGTATTATGGATGTGGTCGGATGCCTTGAGTATGATCCTTCTTTGGCTCAGCCAAAACGGCACAGGGAGTTCTTGACCAAAACAGCGAAATTTAAGGAGGTTATTCCTATTACAGACTCTGAACTCAGGCAAAAAATCCACCAGACTTACAGGGTACAGTATATTCAGGACATCATCTTGCCAACACCATCTGTTTTTGAAGAGAATTTTCTTTCTACCCTCACTTCCTTTATTTTCTTCAACAAAGTTGAGATTGTCAGTATGTTGCAGGTAAGTGGTTTGTGTGTCGATTGCTGTAGCTGTAGTTTCAGAATCTGTTACAGTTAATCACACACTTCATTTGCACAATAGTTCGAATGCTTCCCCTACTCTCTGATACCTTTCATTTTGTATTTTGAAAAGGTACATTTCAGGTGAGTATATTAATATTTTTTAAAGGGTTGTAAAGCTGAAGATTTTTCTCCTTGATTCCCAAGCAACATAACACCTTTTGGTCAAGTTTGTGTAGGTATTTAGGGAACAGGCAACTTCTTGTATTCTGTATTAGGGCCATTGTGCTGGTTTTGTAAGAAATTCTGGATCTGTGATTATTCAAACAGCATGTTCAGAACCATTCCTGTTTCACTTCTGTTACATCATGGTACTAATTTCAAATGTTCGTATTGTCTTAAAGATTAGGTAATTAGTTGCTGGGGTTTTTTCATAGTGATATCCAGAACTAATAGTTAATAAATAACCAAGCTGTTACTTTATGAAAAGCTGTCCTGCACACTCTGTAGTCAGAAGAGGCTCCAAGGTGGCTGGGACCCTGGAAGGAGCCTTGGTGAAGAGCTGTGTGAATTCATGGCATTTTGGGCTTTTCAGTTGGTGCTGTGTTGTGCAAACTAATGGGTACCCAAGTGGCTTTATTCTGCTGATCTGGGTCCAAAAATGGTACATTTGTGCAGGAAAAGGTCACAGACCTCTTGGGGCGAGTGTGGAGAGCCTCTGTGAAACACCAAGAGTTGAGGAGGAGAGGAAGGGAGTAAAAATGGTGGAAAAAAAGGGGCACTGGAGACATAACATATCCATATGGATTATGTTAATGAGTTCAGATGTGGGTGAAATATGGTGAAGAGTTCAATAGAGGACTGGAAAATAAAACTGAGTAATCACATGAGTATGCTATTTGGCTTCTTTCTACTATCTTCTTTGTGGCTCAATAGCAGGAAGAAACAAAAAATTAAATCCCTCTTGCAAAATTAATGGCTTTGTGTTAAATAAAGATTTTCCTTTAAATTCTCTTGCATGTATTTTCAAAAACTAAAATTGAGTATAATTCTCCCGAGGCCACAGTCCTGTTTGCATTTAGAGATTTTTAAGTCCATAGAGTTCTTTATTTTTCACTGAGGCTGTACAGTACTGAATATCTAATTTGCTTTGCTGTTACCTCGAGTGCTCTTTGCAGAAGGTTCTGAAATCCTCTGACAGTTCTTTGCTGGTGCTGTCATGGCTGTCCTTGCCATCATAGATGGAATATGTGGCACACAGCTTTCCCTGCTTGTTCTAAAGTCTCTAATTGAGATGTGTGATGATTTACAAATAGTGTTGATCCTTGAGAATTACAGACTGAAAAGAAAGCACACATGGAAAAGATGTTACAGCACACTGGAGGAAAATTGCCTGGGAGTGGGGACCTCAGGTCCAGGGCTGCTTTTGCATGCCTGTGGTGTAAATCAGCTTGTTGGGCACAAGAAATCTAAAGCTCCTTTGGGTTTGGGGAACACATTGGACGTCCTGTTACCCTAAATACACTGGCAAAGCTCCCTGGGAGAAGGCAGTTTAGAGGAGCAGCAGATTGTGTTTGCCACGGCAGCAAAGCTCCTTGCTACGTGCCATGGAGCACTAGATCCCAGTGCTGCTGGAAGGGCAGCCAGTGGGAAAGGAACCTCCATCCATCCCGTGCCTTAGAACACAGGACTGGCCTGAGACAAGCAGGAGATGGTTCTGTGCTCAGGTGTTCTGTAGTAGGGATTTTCTGCCATATCTGCTCTTGATTGTAGTATGATTTGGGGTTTTGGGGTTTTTTTTGTAACAGGCTTAATTAAGCTGTTTAAGCCAGCAAAGCTTAAAATAAACTACTAAATCTGTGTATGTTGCACTCCCTGTGATGTTAATTCCAGGTATCATTTGTTTGTAAAGCACTTCTATTCCCACATCTTAAAACTGGCAGGAAAATTTTGCCAGTCTTTGTTTGGCATTGCTGTAACTATAAAAATTCTGTATTAAGTTACCCTAATAAAGCACAGAGATTTTAGTGGCAGTACACAGCAAAATAGAGAGGTAAGCACACTCTGTGTTATACAGTGTAAAGTTCATGTATATTAATTGGAATGCTGCTATTCTGTTCATTTTTGTTCAGTGCACAGATTTATTGAGTTGAATTGGTACAGTGATGCAAAATTTTGTAAAGCTGTAGCATGTTACTGTTTGCTGTCAGATTTATATTGTCTTTAAAAGGTCACAGAAACATTTGAATTTGAGAGAACGCCAACACTGTTTTCAATGTGAAAGGGCAGAAAGTGCCCAAACCCTTGAGAGATGCTGATGTTCACCCTGGTTTTTGGGTACCTCTTGGTCTTATGCAATAGGGTAACTGAAATGGTTTCTAAGAAGTGAGGTGTTGTCCTATATATGCTTAAATATCTCTTGGTAACAGAGGATGTGAATGTGAAAAGCCAGTAATAGCCCATTAAGTTTCCCAGCTTGGCAAAGCAGAGCGTGTGCAAGTGGGAGAGGTTGTTTTATTGTGAGCAGGGTCATGGGGACATGGTTGCAAAGCTGTCCCTTGGCTGGCACTTTGTAGTTGTAGTTTTAGGGACCATCATTGAGCTCAGCTTCACCTGGCTCTGGTCTCCTGGAGCTGCTTGTGCTGCTCAGAGGGAGTGCTGAAACAATGCCCTGGGAACGATTCCACTGGATGTGTGCTGTGGCATTTGCCTTCTTTGGGATAAATTGGCTGCAGAGCTGGACTTTCTGCAGGGTTGGATCCTGTAAGGATGAAGTTGTTTTCCAGAGGCGCTGTGTAAGGTGTGTTCCTTTTGTGTGTTGCACAGGAAGACGAGAAGTTTTTATCAGAAGTTTTTGCACAATTAACAGATGAAGCTACAGATGACGACAAACGGTGTGAACTGGTAAGTCCCAGCTCCCCAAGGCTCCAAGGCTGTAGGTGAGAGGGATGAAGGAGAAACAGTGAAATTCTTCTGCAGTCACTGAGGGATTTCTGTAGAATCAGCCAGCACACAAACTCTGCCACAAAATGTAGCTGTTTCCTCCTTTCAGAGAGTTTTCTGACCCAAATACACTTCTAATTCCTTTTTCCTTGTGTGACAGGTGAACTTTTTCAAGGAATTCTGCACCTTTTCTCAGACGTTACAACCTCAGAACAGAGATGCATTTTTCAAAACTTTGGCAAAGTTGGGAATTCTTCCAGCTCTTGAAATTGTAATGGTGAGTGAAACTTCCAGCTGATTTTAACCCAAGCAGAAGAGCCACAGCCACTGAAGCAGCTTTGGCTCTGCTGAGCCCCTCTGTGTCAGTTCTGCTGTGCTGGGAGGGGAGCTGATGGGAGCATTCCCAATCCAGAGGCTGCTCCCAGCTCTGAAGTGCCTGAGCTGGCTGCTCTGGGCATTTCTCCTCTGTGTGAGCCTGTGGTCAATGCAGTCCTTGGGACAAGGGGCTGTAAAAACTGGGAGAGGCTTTTTGTGCAGTGGCAGCTGGGTTGTTGTGGTTGTTGCTGGCCCAGGGCCAGAGAAGTATTTTTAGATAATCTTGAACTGTTGGCTGGTTCCTCCCAAAAGATCCCGTAATCCTGTCGTTAGCAGATTAATCTGTCCTAATCAGCAGTGGGAAAACGGAATTTCTTTCACTCCTGTGGTTCAAGCAGCTGTTGCTGCCTGAGCACTGCAATTCATTTTGCTGGTTTATTGTTGTTTTTCTGTAACGCTGTTTTACTGTGTTTCTCATAGAAACTCTGATAATGAGATGTTCTCAAAACTTTAAACCACCCATTTTTTGCAGCTTTACTTGATAATATATATGCACCTTATTTATTCTTGCTAATCAAGTTCTCTTTTTATTAGGGAATGGATGATTTGCAAGTTAGATCTGCTGCTACAGATATATTTTCTTATCTAGTAGAATTCAGCCCATCCATGGTCCGAGAATTTGTGATGCAAGAGGCCCAGCAGAGTGATGATGTAAGTCACAGTGGTTTGCAGTTTGTGGAATATACCAGTCTTAGGGCAAGCAGGAAACAAGCAAAACAGCAAAACAAACCTCTAGAAACACAGGGAAAAGTAGATTTAATATACAAACACTTCTGAGCATTTTGGTGTTGCATGGGTTTACAGTTTTGAAAATCTGACTAACAGGGATTGTAGGTGTGGAGAGTTGTGCTTGACAGAGTTTCTGTATCCAAATACAACTCTTAATTCTTCAGTTTCATTTAAATTTGTCTTCAAAAAATCACAGAGACTATGGAAATTACTTTCCACTATTGAAACGGTGTCTAATTGTTTGGTGGTGTGTTTGTTTGGGATTTCCTGCAGGACATCCTCCTCATCAATGTGGTCATTGAGCAGATGATCTGTGACACGGATCCAGAGCTCGGGGGAGCTGTTCAGTTAATGGGGCTGCTGAGAACTCTGATTGACCCAGAGAATATGCTGGCCACAGCCAATGTAAGGAGATGTGGGGGGTGCAGGCACTGCACTGTCTCAGCAGAGCTGAAAACCTGATTGATGGTCTCTGTGTTTGCTCTGATACGGAATTCAAACAAGCCAAAAATAAGCTTAAAGTTTCCATTTTGGGGCATTGCACAGGTGTTTATTAAAAAAGTTTTTTCAGGCTTTTTGAGTTGTTGTTTTTTCAGTAGATGTTTGCATGGTGGGAGTTTTTTGGTGATGATGAGCTGGGTTAGTTGTCCCAAAATGCAGAAACTGATCTTCCTTGAGCAAAGACAGTCCTGCAGGCCCAACAAATACACAGGCAGACCTGAAGGAGTCAATAGAATTCTCTATGGGCTGTTTCCTGTGTTACTGGTCTTTATTTAAAAGCCTGTGTACAAATCCCAGTGTTTAATAAAGTTATTTTCATTTTAGAAAACAGAAAAGAGTGAATTTCTCAATTTCTTCTACAACCATTGTATGCACGTTCTCACTGCGCCGCTTCTGGCCAACACATCAGAGGATAAATGTGAAAAAGGTACTGAATATTTCAATTTTCTTTATCCTTCTTTCAGGCCTGTGGTGTTTGGCAGTGACTGACAGTGCTGGTTCCAGGGATCAGCTGGGAATTCATTTGTTGGAAGAGTGCTGCTCCCCTAGGGACAGGGATTCTGTGGGCAGCAGTTCTCAGCTCTTCCCTGCAGCTCTGGATGCTGCTGTAGCTTTGTGAAAGATGCACTTCCTTGATGTTAATCCTGCTAATATACAGTTGTTAATTGCATTTAGAAAATAATTCCTGTAAAGCAGAGAGTGTCTGTAGATCTCATATTAAATACTAAGTCAAAAAATAAATGTTTTGCACATTCCATCCAAAATTTGTAGTATTCTTTTTAATGTATTATTTGAAAAATTTAGGATTGGTGCTTTTATTCTATATAATATTCCTAAGTGTCAGGTTATACATTTTCACCTAGATGGATTTAAAACTTTGTAAGGTAAATTAAATACAGAAGTCTCACCTGGCTGCATTCTTGCTGCATGTTTAGGTCCCTGTAGCTGAAAATCTCTTGATCTGATGAAAAATCTAACCACTTGGTAGAATTGATGGTTTATTCTCATGTTTTAAATACTGCCACACTTTTTCTGATTTTTGTTTTTATTTTCTCTTTATCAGATGCAGTAGTTGGATCCACTAAGAGTAATACAATTTGTCCTGGTGAGTTTGAATTGACTTTGAGTTTTGAAACTTGTCTGGTGTGCTGTGTCTGTTATTCTATTAAAAAAAAAAGAAGTTAGGTATGCCCAGACTTTATTTCTTTTAATCCTTTTTATTGAAATAGATGCAGGGGCTTTGCTTCACTTGGGACGACTGGAAACGGAAGGAATATTTTCATCTGTTTTTAAGTTACTGGGGTTTGTTTTATTTCCTAGTCATCCTTACTACTGAAAACTTAAATTGTTTATTTTTCTTGCAGATAATTACCAAACAGCACAACTACTTGCCTTAATTTTGGAGCTGCTTACTTTCTGTGTGGAACACCACACATACCACATCAAGAATTACATTATGAACAAAGATTTGCTAAGAAGAGTACTGGTATTGATGAATTCAAAACACACCTTTCTGGCCTTGTGTGAGTATGGAGCTGTTGTGATTTCCTTCTCCCAGGCTTGGTGTACAATGTGTGGAAGGTGTTCCAGTGTACACTTGGACTTGGAATTAGTGTTAATGAGTGTGAAAGATTTTAATTCTCTGGCTTTGGGGGTGCATCTTCTTCTGAGTAACCCCAGGGGTTTCAGTTCTTTCCATTAGCCCTGGCATGTGGTTATTAACTCCTTGAATTTTTCTTCCCCCAGGTGCTCTTCGCTTTATGAGGAGGATAATTGGGCTGAAAGATGAATTTTACAACCGTTACATCACCAAGGGAAACCTCTTTGAGCCAGTTATCAATGCCCTGCTGGATAATGGCACTCGGTACAACCTGCTCAACTCTGCTGTGATTGAGCTGTTTGAGTTCATCAGAGTGGTGAGTGCAGCTCCAGCTCTTACAGGAGCACCCAGCTCCTTGGGAAACCAGCACTTGTAGCAGCTCCTGAGCCACTTGCTGCCAGTGCCTTCATGTGTGGGAGGCTTTGCTGGGAATCTTTGTGGTCTGTGAAAATGAAGGCTGGTTTTTAGTTGCAGGATGTCATAGCTGCTGTCTTTTCCAGCAAGAAGAACACTAGGAATTGTAGGATTTGCCTGATATGGTGAGAGACTTGTTAGTGGGGACTGATCGAAAGGTTCCTGGTCCCGCATGAGCTGCTGTAGTTGCTGAGGGCTGGGGAGAGCCGGAGCCTGTGGGGAGAACAGGGCACAGCTCTCCTACCTAAAATATCCTGTCTGAACAGAAGTATCACAGTTGGGACACTGCTGAGTCCATTGTCTGTTTCTGTGGGAAGCCTAATAAATATTTCTCAATCTCATCTCCTTTATTAAGGATAAATCTGATTTCATGCTTCACATTTGTATAATATTGTATAATAATGCTTTGGCTCTGGGCAAGAAATCAGTTACTTTCCAAAGTAAACTCAAAAGCT
>VZTR01015109.1:19928-45869 GCA_013400775.1 Chaetops frenatus
CCCCTTTATTGCTGATGAATGCAATTCCTCAAGCCTGGTGTTCCTGTTTTTCTCTTTGAAAGCAGAGCTGTCCTTGTTTAAAGTCATGTTATCAGCTCTTAGCTATGACAATCCCAAGCATTTTCTTAGATACATTATATTTCAGGGGGAATCTTTCTCACCTCTTTATGTTTACTCTTTGCATGATAGTAAAACCCCACTTTTTTACATACCCCACCTCAGTGCTGCAATAATTTGTCACCTTCCTTACCCTTTTATTTTGTCTTCAGTTTCCCTTGGCCTGCTGCCAAACATTCCTATAAGCAAGAGGTATATGACTGTATAAACCCCAAAGCATTAAATTTCAGCTTCCTGTGAGTAAAAAAGTTGTCTCTGATTGATCGCAAGTTCCAGACAAGACAGGTAAAATTCCAGAGAGAGGTCTTGAGCTCCTGTATCGACTCTGACTTGGTCTTAGTCGAGCATGTGCAACCTTTGACAGATCAAACAAACTGCAATACCTCAGGTGTACTGGCTGTAGACCTTAACTTAGGTCTACCCTCTGGGTCTCATGTTGACTTTTGAACATTCTGCTTTCTTTAAGTTTAGTGACAATATCACTGAGGTTGGAAGAGTACCTGAAAATGCTTTTGAGAAGAAGAAAGAGCAGAATAGAAAAAGGAAGAGACTCTTTAATGGGGTTTGGTGATCTCAAAATTTAGTTTCATTTATTTATTGGAAACTTAGAAATAAAGTTAGTATTTTGCAAAATGCTTAGAAATGCATTATGTATCAAAACACTAAATTCTAATATTTGAAGTAATGATGGAAAGGGGCATTCATTAAAAAAATAATCCAAAGCATGACCNAAAGTGAGTACATTTCTCCTCGGCTTACTTGGCAGAGGATGGGGAAGGCACCTTCACTGAAGTTTCTTATTTTAATTTTGGTCCACACTAAATATTACTACTTCTAATAGTATTGCTAGTACTTCTACTGCTGCTTCTACTACTAACTGTATGTATTTTGTCTGACCTTTTCTTGCATATTTAGTGAGAACTGTTACTTTGCTTAATAATTCTTGAAAGATAATGTGACTTTTGCAGAATGTACTAAAAGGTCTGTTTTGGAAAGCAGAAAAAAAATATGAGCTTGAGACATACAGATAAGCCTATTTCAGTTTGGCCCTAGGATAAAACAAACAAAATATATAATCCAACAGTGAGTACCTAGAGAATAGTGATGTGACACAGAATACCCACCACCGCCCACGATTGAAAAAAAATCATTAAGTTAAGATAACTCAATTTCCACTTGCAACATGACAATTAACTTAGTGGGTTGCTGAAGAGTAGACTGCAAGAGATTTCATTTAGAGATGCTTCTCTTATTGTATGCATTACCATAAATGGGCAAGAGAGGGTACAAATACCATGATAGTGGTACAAAACTGGTAGAACTACCCTCCAAAAATTTACACAATTATTTCCAATCTTTCATTTGACAAACTGGTTTGATAAAGAGAATAAAGTGAGCCTGCCATAATTTAATATTTTCATTAATGATGTAATGATAGAATAAAAAACAACAGTGAGTTCATTACATTTGTGGACACAGTAAAATTAAATATATTGTATGTATATTGTTATGTGGAGGGACCTTCAGCCCAGCACATTGTTACAGAGAAGGTAATGGAGAGAAATATTTGCACAGGAAAGTGCACTGACTTTGGGTGAATAGGAAAAGGGAAGACAATTGTTTGGATCAGAATCTAAATCCAGATGCATATTTTATTTCCTGAAATATTTAATGAACTTTTTCAACTGTGAATGACATCTGAGGTGTTTTGAAAGCTAGGTTTGGGTCTGAATTTTTCAGTTTAAATCTTTTGTCTACTTTGAAGGGATGTGCTGTGATGTACTGATGTGGGACCTAGCTCCTTGACATTGTGAAATGAAAACCACAAATGTTTAGAAATCAGATTTAAAACACGATTAAAAATACACCTTTGCACTAGAAAACTGAAGAGAGATAAAATCACGTACTATGCAAGATACTATGTTCACTTAATCACTGTAATGCTAAAGAGTTTAACATGATGATGTCTCACTGTGGGAGGAAATATTATCTCTGTAATACTTAGAAATTATCTGTCATTGTTGTGGATATTCAGAGCCAAAATAGTGACTGTTAAGGTAAGATTGGGAATAGACCTTTCTGAAGCCATTCCTTTTACAGGAAAGGGGACAGACTGGCTTAGCCTTGACCCAGTGAAGATTTAATTTTCAATGTTTGTTCTTGAAAATTCTGGTGCAACAAGCTAACATTCAGATCACCTCATGATATATCAAAGCGTGTCACATTGTCATGTGTCTCACTTCTTTTTTTAAATAATGTTGCAATGTATTAATTTTTGATGATGACCTGAGTTTTATCTTTTCATAAAATGCTGTGACACATGTAAAAACATGTATAACTCCATGAAACTGCATGAAGCTTACACTATAGATAAAGGTTAGAGAAATATGATTGTATCAATCTCTGTCATTACAACTTTCAGACTATTTCTTCAACATCTATCTGCAGGTTCAAAGGATTTAAAATCTCAGAGGGAAAATCTGTTTGAAGTAGTAGAAGTTTCTTTGTGTTTTTTGGTTACAATCCTTAGAAGTCAGAAAATATTTCAAGCTTTCAGCTAAACCCCTAAATGTTCATGTAGGAACTTAATTTCAAAGGCATGATGTAGTCATGTCCCTTATGTAGCATATGCTGTTCTCTTAGAAATACAACAGACAAACAAAAAAAAACCCCAAAACAGAGAGCAAAGTTTTATATGCCTTTGCAGATAGTTCATTATTTAACTCTAACTAATTAATTGAAATGTAATTAAAATATTTAAAGTTACAATAAAAGAGGGTAGAGTTTTAGAATGTCCTTCATGGCCTTAGTATAAAATGACACTGAGAAGATTATAAATTTCATCTGCTTTAAACATTTAAGAACTTTGTTTTGAACACATATAACTCTAGCATGACGCAGAGGTAGGGAAAAGAATACAAATAAGCCAGATTTTCCTTTACCTTTAGTATAAGAAAAGGGAACAGGCAATAATTTTGAAGGCTATTTCTAAAAATGCCCCAAAGGTTCTTGGTTTATAACAAAGAATAAAGGAATTTGTTTAATGTGAGACCTGATGTTTTGAGTTTGAAGACACAGACTATCAATTCATGAAGTACAATCCCCAGGGTGTGATTATTCCATTAAATGGATACTGTGTGTTTTCTTGCAGCACTTGGTACTGGTACAGAACAGATGATCTGACAGTGTTTACTTTGAAAACTTGTGTTACCTATGTATTCACTTCACAACTCTTCAATCAAAGGGGTACAAACACAAAAAACAAGGTTTACAACAAGAAAGTTTACCAGGCATGCATACAACCAAATTCATGTAGGTTTTGTTAAAACTGTTTACCTTTGTAAAACTGTATCCTAAACTTCTGTAATACCAGAACAGGTTTTACAATCTGAGTATATTTAACACTTCAAAGAGGAAATATCAAGAAGATGTGATTTTCACACTACATCCTCCTAATTCTAGACCACTTGTATTTAAACTTCCTTCCATGTAAATCAAAGAAATCCCCAGGAGCTCTAACTTGTAACAATCAGTCTAAGGGAAAGGATGGTATTATTCCTCCCTGGAGAGATATCTAGCATGGATGCACCCTAAAAATATCACAGTCAATCAAATCTGACAAAGAATATTTATTTGCAATGTCTCCTGAGAGATGCAAATAAAAGATTTTGGCAGAAAATAGTATTTCCAAAAGTGTGGGTGTTCCTCAGATTGAAAAGTAAAAATAATTCGTCATCATAGTAACAGAGTAACTCACTTTTTCTATTCACCTTCTCACATCTCCTAAGCATTAGTTTTAGCTGATGTACCAAACACTACCATCCTGCAGGAGCCAAATTTGCCCACTAGAGCATGTGGATAACTAAGTGCTAAAGAGTCCCAAAAGCAGGCTCTGTGGATGGATGGGGCACTGTCAATTTGGGCAGCTTTAAGACAAACACAATATGTATGTTTGTGCTGAAAGTGTCATACACTTTAGAACAGCATACTGCAATGGGACATGTGCATCCAGATGTGAACATTAAAAATAGACTGAACCTTTATTTTCTTTCTTCCTTGAAAAGCTGATGTTCTGAAAGCTATGATTAAAGAAATACAGTTGTCAGAAGCAAGAAGCTCTAATAATAATAATGCCAAGGACAAAGAGTAATTTAGAAAATTTACCAGAAAAAGCCAGCTCTGCAAAATAGCTTTTTCTGTGTGTAGGAAAATGGAGTGTGGTGTACAAATTTTCAGCCAGTAAAGTTTTATTTGCACTGTAATTGTAACAGAAAGAGTATTAAAAGGCTGGGCACCCCAGAATTTTAGACTGATGCACATAAACATGTAACTCCATCATCATTTTTGTATACTGGTTTTAATACTACTTTACTGTTTGAAGGTTCTGTTTTATTTATTCTTATCATAGAGACTGGACTGTACTTATATAAATTTCACCATCACTTATGATTAGTCACCTTTATTAGTTGAACGTGCTGCCTAAAAGGTATCTTGACAAGAAATGGGTCTGGCAAAATGAAGTTTAATGAGATTAGGTGTTGTGACTATTTTTAACTGGCCAAGGGCCACTCACATTGTATGAATTTTATCCAGAGTAGCTGATCAGGCTGGGGTGGGAGTGGTGCAGATGCACAGTGGAGAGGTGTGCATGGGAGCACATGCAGGCACACCCAGAGCTGTGTTGGCAGCCCTGGACATCTGCCTGCCTTTGCCAAACATCCAATTCCTCCCCTTGGACTCATTAATGAATCCTCATTCTCTACCTGGCCTCTGTTTCTACTTTTCATGGAGAGATTTTTCATTTTAATAGTGACTTATGAATCATGACTATAACACAGAAAGAATTCAAAACTTTTCTCTCAGTCATGGCTAGCAAAAAAACCTCAACAAGATGTTTAGACTATCTGTAACAAACTCAGGATATAACTGGTAAAATAAGAGCTCATTTGCATGGTGGCATTTTCCTCCCAATAAGCATTGGTGTCAAGAGAGTCTGATTCTATTTTGAGCCTCCAGGGTAGAACATGAGCAGGGCTAACAATACCTTCAGTTTTAGTCCTTTAGGCTGGAGTACTGGAAGTGATGCTGCATTATGAATGCTAATGAAAAATTAGATTTCCTTGAGTTCCTTTCCATGCTCATCAATTTTTCACCTTACATTTATGGCACCAGCGGTCTGGTTTGGGGTTTTTTTCACTAAAAAGTCTGCTGTCTAAGTGATGGAAACAAATTGATACACTCTGATCTGTCTATGATAACAATATGATTACATTAGGAAAATAATTTAAATATTATCTGTATATATAGAAACTGAGAGCTATTGGAAGATAAGGAGAGAAAATGATTTACTGGATGCTGCTAGGAATATGTTCCAGCTAAAGTGATTGAGAGTTGAAACCTTTGTTGGTAGTTGAGGTGAATAGAAAGACTATCTCAGAGAATTTACAAAAGTGAAAAGCATCTAAACTGGGACTATCATATTTTGGAAAGTTTGAAAACATTACTTTTTGCACTGCAATAAAATATCAATATTTTTTTACAGTGAGGAAAAGATTTCTGTGTGGTTGCTTCACTTGATAATCTGCAAAAGTGCATGATTATAAAATAATATTTCATTTTATTCGGTAATGCTCTCAAGTTAGATGCTTAATATTGTAAGTACAAAGTGAATGCTGACTATTTCTGATTGATTTTGTATTCTCTCTGAAACTACCAAATTAGTGTAATATAAATTGCACCATGAATGTAGGTGTCTTGACAGACCTGTGTGAGTGTAAGGCCACTTTTGGTATCAGCAGGGACTGTTTCTGTTTGGACATCTCTAGGCTCACATGTATGACTTTCACCAGTTTTCAAGAGCTAACAGTCTGAATGACTTTTTGTGATTTGGATCACAAAGAATACAGACAGGTCTATTAACACTCTCAGATGTGGAGATGGCTGACTTCTTCAGCTTAAGTTTAATAATTAGGTTTTTTTGAAGTAGCAATTAGAATTTCATCTTATTAAAGCCTATACACCTGGAATAAAGTTCAAAGGATTTCTCAGCAGCATTCTTCCTTAAACAGTGGTTAAAATGTGCAGGTGAACATTTTTAGCCTGAAAAATCTAGGAGCTCAGATAAACTCTCCTAAATGTTACCTTCCTACTGAGAAATCTGTGGACTGGTAATGAGACTGAAAGTGTACTAAACTTCTGTAAACAGATCTGAGCTCTTCATAGATAGCAGAAAACTGTATCAGCTTCCCCAGACACCAAATATAACTCGCTTGATATGGTTAAATATGGATATGTTACAATATTCATATTAGGAATTTCTTCTATCCAAAGCTCTAAAGTAATTTCATAAATATACAACATTGTGAGACAAAAGTAAACAACTAATTTTAATATACTTCTTATATAGATCAACTTTGTGTGGCAATTTTTCAAGGTTTCTGATGAGATCTTTTTGAAATTTGGTAAATAGAACTCCAACTCCTTCTTTATCCTTCTTATTAACTCTATGTACCATGATAACAACCATCATGTTAGAGTTAAAGCTCTCTCAGCTGGAAATTTCAAGAATTAATTTTAAAATAAAATACTATGTAATAGCAACATAGAATTTGCTTTCCTTAGAAAAAAGTTGTAGCTAGAAGATAGCAACGTCATGTCTTCATGTCTTCAAGGAAGACAAGCCAAAACTTAGAACATGACCTAATTTTAAACATCAAAAATGGCTTGTTGTGTTCATCCCACCAAGAATATCAGCTGAAGTCAATTGCACAGCACACAGATAAGATGGCCTAACTAAACCCTTTTTACTGCTTTTCACACAATTCTAAGCCAACTCACATTTTTAGCCTTTCATTGATAAAGGAAACTAATGTTAAGCAGATAACATCTTCTAATAATGGGCCTAAAAGCTGGAATTAAACTCAAGCAAAGACATTTTATAGTATTCTGTAAAGCATCTAGTTAAGCTGAAGAGCCATTTTTTAAAAAATGGTATTAATAAACGCATCCTCATTTCAAAAATGGTAAACCTAAAGATATCTCCAGAGACTATGCACATATACATTGGGAAAAAAACCCAACAAAACAAAATAAACATAAAAAAAAAATCAACCAAAACAAAATAAAACACAACAAAAATCAAAGAGCAAAACAAACAAACAGAATAAAACAAACAAACAAAACAAAAAACAAAGGGGAAAAATCCCCAAAAAACAAAAACAAACAAACCACCACCACCACCAACAACAAACCTAAAACAAAAAAACCAACCAAACAAACAAAACCAAACCAAAACAAACAAAAAAACCAACCTGAACTGGTGTCTTCCATAAAGACACGTGGAGGCATACCATATTTGTCAAGCATGATTTTCCCTTCATGCAGCCAGGTTGGATGTCACCAACCACTGCCTCGTCTTCCCTGTGCCTTAGCATAGTTTCCAGGAGAATGGAGGTTAATTGCCATATCATTAAGTGAATTGTTGATGGAATTTTCTAGACCAAGGCATTGTCATGCTTTTAGCATTAACTATATAAACATGGAAATCAAATGTGATCTCTGTGACCTGAGAGTTCTGTGGTAATCCCAAGGGATCACAGCATGAGGCCTCTAAGTGTACTTAAGATTCAGCCTAAGAGTACTTTCCTTTCATTAAGTAGGCCTACTTGGGTACCTAAGCAAAAACTTATCTTTCCTACTTCGGGAGCCAAGACAATGCTCAATATTCATAAAGTTGACACAACCTGGCTTAGTGACAAGCATTTACTTCTAGCTAGGGCTTTTGGGAATTAACTGTATTAAAATAATTTTTTCAGGCATCATTTATACCTCATTGATTTGTAATGAAATGTCCATCTGTTCTCATAAACAGAACATGATCCATACCCCGTGCATCTTTCTTCAGGAATCTCCAATATCTCCTATGTGTGAGTATTACAGCGAGAGTTAAGTCTAATTGAAGGATAATTTGCCATAGCATTACAAATTGTGGTTTAACTAGAATTATGTGGAACTTTATATAAAACCCAATCAGACAGTAAAACAGATTTTTAGCCTTAAACCAGAGGTCATCCTTCCACTGAATTTTAATGAGATATTCTGAATCCCTCAGAGGATAGAAATGTCTTTAACCCTTGCATTTCAAACAGGGACTTGCAAACTGCAGTGCTTCAAAATTCCCTAAAAAAATGATATCATGATGACATCACAGATCAATGTGATCGATGCCAATTAACCCAATTTAACATAATGAATAAGAGAACAACTTTCCAATGATCTTTCATAGAAAGAAAATAAGAGGATCTTTGCTTACTGTGTCACCAGGGCAGAAAAAGCATGCAATATTGATTAAGAAAAGCCCAAAATATGGGTGTAACTACTCCTATAGGATTTTGGCAGGGAAGTTGTATGAAGAACACACAGCTGTGGCACTGAGCAGCAATCCTGGAGTTTAGATTTATTTCTTGTTTTTTTTTTCCTGTAGACCTGATGAAAGGGTGAAATATACTGTACATCTGAGTTAAGAATTATGGAATGCTTCTGAGATAAAACTAAAGCACCTGCATGTAAATTTTGTTTATTTGTAAGGGTAAGTTATATGTGGATTTATGGTGAATTCTGTAAGACTTTTGAGCTGAAAATTTTGATGTGAGGACCAACATCCCCTGAAGGTCAGAGGAGACCTCTTGCATTCCAGTTTGTCTCTGCTGCACTTGGTCTTATCACAAGCACCACGAAAGAGGGCTCAAATATATTTACCCACTCCCTTCATATGCTTATATACATTCTCTTCTCCAGGCTGACAAGTCCCAGCCCTCTCAGCCTTTCCTCACATGGAAGATGCTTCAGTTCCTTTATCATCTCAGTGGTCTTTCCTTGGATGCTCTCTAGTATGTCAGTGCTTTTCTTGTACTGAGGAGCCCAGAACTGGACACAATTCCCCAGGTGTGGCCTCACCAGTGCTGAGTTCAGAGGAAGGATCCCCTCCCTCCACCTGCTGCCAACAGCTGCAAAGCAGCACATGATGCCATCAGCCTCCTGTGCCACAAGGGCACACTGAGGCTGTGTGCCATGAGCCACCAGGGGGATTGCAATACTCAAGACAGTTGCTCTGGTTAGCAAAAATAACCTCCTTGAATGTTAAAACTCAAGGCAAAAAAATCTAGTTTGAATCTTAGGCCTTCTCAAAATGGAGCATAGAAAGGCAAAGCAATGCCTAGTGGAGCTATGAATAATAACAAGCATCTGCACCACGCCTGCTTTAAATTTATTCAAATCAGCTTTTAAGGTCCTGGGCTGGGTTATATTTGGTTTTGTCAGAATCATTAGTAGACAAATGCAGTCCATTACAGGAAAAGGACTCTATTCTGTCTCTGTGCTCTGCATGTCAGAGCCGTGGAATGCTTTTCTCTTTTTTAGCCTGCAGACCTTTCTTGTGTTTGAGTAGATAAATGTAAATTGGAGATTGAGCAAATAGTGTTAGATATTTTAATGCAGGCAGATATGGTTGCTGCTGGATAAGAGCTTATGCTTCTATTATGTTCTAAATTTGAATAACTTGGTACAGCAAAATTCCTTTAGAGTTCTTAGCAAAAATAAAATCAGGAGAAAGCTTGAGCAGCTCTGAGTTTGTGACCAACAACTTATCGTGAAACTCAGATTAAGCCCACAGAGAATTTCTTCTTTTTTATACTATTTTTTAAAACATGCAAATTTATTAAATTGCCCTTTTGGTGTTCTGAGTACTGGAAGGAAGACTCGCCTCGTGGCAGTCCATGTTCTGCAAAGATTTATGTACCTTCTGAACTTTACGTGTATAAAAACACCCTCCTACATGCTTGAAGCTAAACAAACAAATTATATATCATACTTAGCTGAGCTAGACCCGTGCAAAGCATCTCAGGTGCATACACTGGTGCCAAGCACACTAGGAAGCTCATAATGAGCTAATTTATCTGATTTCTTATCCCAGCTAAGTTCAGCACTCCTTAGACTAGATTACTTTTGTTGCTTAAAGCCAGCTTAAATATAGTTGGCTCAGGCATCTTTCTGACAGAACAATATATGTATAGACACGCTATTTTAGTAGCTTTTGGAGCTTTTTCATTGAAAATTCATCCTTAGATGAGGTTTTGATTAGGAAAGTCTTTCATGGACCCTGCTCTGAGGAGGGGCACAGAACAATATTATACTGACATCCCTGACCCCCAGGAGGTGCCTGATGCCAGGGGATGGGATGCTCCTGCTCCACGTCCTCCCCAGTCCCTGCCCCTCCCTGGGGTGATGGCACCAGCCCTGGCCACGGGGTCCAGCCTTGACCTCCCAGTGGGAAGCCCCACTGTCCACAAGGCTGTCACTGTGTCATGGCAGTTTTAAAAATTGTGACTTTAAATTGCACTTGGCAAGCTCTGCAGAATTGGTAGGTTTAGCAAAAAACCCAGCCTTTCAAGCTTCAAGGTTTCAAAATAGTTCTCGCCAGTGTATAAACGTTTCCTTTATACAACACGCCTTTTTGGCATATAAATATAATGTCCCTTATGCATTTTTTCATGGAATTTTAGCTCTCTGTATTTGTATTTATTAAAGTATTCATTTTATCTGTGCAGCCCAGAGAAAATCTGAAATATAATAAACTGATTGACAAAATGAATTGAAGATTATGTATACATACCCTTGAACAACATTTTTACTTTTTTGAGCACAGAGTCAAAATCTATTTTGAGGAATCAAAGAAATGTTCTGGAAAAGTACAAGAGCAGTAGAATAATTTATACAATGTAGGAAACTCTGGACAGGCCCTAAAAATAAAAGAAAAAGAACTATAGGTACCTTGTTCTTAATCACTGACTGCTCAAAGCAAAATGTCTAAAAATTACTCTACTGTTAACAGCCTGTATAAAGATACTTTCATGAGGTAAGGCAAAAAAAATTTCAGGTTAAATTTCTTTGTTGATAAGAGCAAAAGACAGATTGCCATTGCACACAGGCTTTTTGTTTTTTATTTTGTTACTAATTCTGGCCTGAAACTTAATTTGTTTTATCTAATAGCTATATGACTTTAATTGTATAGGCATTGATTCTATATATGGAGATTTCTACTAGTTTTGTTCTTTTAAAAATCTATTTAATTGCTGAAAATATAATACACTGAGAAAATATCATACTCTGAGAAAAGTATTCTTTTCACACACAGGGGTTCAAAAGTATGTAAATCCCTCAACCTGCACTTACTTAAGTAAATACTTGGTTTACTGTAGTGCAAATAAGAGTGGAATCAACTCCATATATGCAGTGAATTACAGTACTATAATAACATAGTGCTACTTAGTGCATGTGCTGAAGAACACCATTTCTTTACAACCTGCTATCAGAGCTTTTTTTTGGTTTCCCTTTACTGTACATATGAGAGACAGTCCATAGACTCTTCTTATTTTGTATTTATTGTAATGCACATAAAACTTTACTAAATTTTTATGAGTTCACTTTACCAGGTTTTTTTATGGGTATTGTAATGAATACCAAACAAGTAGAAACAAGCCAGAATTACAGACTTTGTGGGAATTAAGACACTAAACCTACCTTTCACAAATATCCCGTGGGTAGAATTTCTAAAAGCAGTTCTTGGAATAAGGTACCCAGCTGCTATTGATTTTTCATTAGACGCATAATGGATGTAGTGCTATAGAATGTTGTTTCTGTCTTTTATTAAAAAATAAATCTGAGTACAGTACAATGCAGTGACTTTCCCAACTTAGGTCCATGTAAAATTATTGGTTGAAAAGAAATCACAGTGAATGTCCTTCCAAAAAAAAAAAAAAAAAAAAAAAGGCACACCATTTGCATCCCTACCTTTCACACAGTGCTTTTACTTAATGGTTTAAATCCATACTATGTTCTTCAGTGGTCAAAACTAAGAAATATTTAGGAACTATTGGCATGGTGACAAGTGAATGAAGAATTTACAGCTTTCCAGCCTTATTTTTGATTTTCAGGAGAAAATACTGTTATAGGGTTAGGTTAGGTCACTTTTCAACTTACATTTCACAGAATTCCGTAATTTAAGCAGCACATATATGTCTGCTCAGAAAAAAAAACCCAAAAAAACAGAAAACCCCAGGAACCACACACAAAGAACACTCAAAACAAAGCAAAACCCTCTAACAGTGCATCATGAACCTAATCTAAAATATAGCATCTTGCAAACTCTCCAGGACTGCAGCTAAGACAGGAAATCACTTGTGCAGATATATTAGAACCAGTCTGCAATTTCGAGTTTAACTCCTGTAACATGGACTTTCAACTGGATACAGAAAATCAGTACCAGTGCATTGGACATTCTGTGTACTCTCTGGTGACAGGTGTCCTGCCAGCACCTCTCAAGCAAGAGGACTGAAAACTAGCTCAGGTAGATTCTGCATCCAGGAGCAATGCCAGTCCCTCTAATATGCTTTCCCTGGCTTTTCTTACCCACAGACTCAGTGACCTATGAGCCTGAGATTTTATGTAGACTCAAATCATTAACTATCTTTTGTGTAGCTGTTTTGCACTACAGAAAAATAGAAAGGCTCAGACAAAGAAGAGGAATTTAATCCACATAATAACCTTTGTAACTCTCCCAGTGTGGTTTCTGCATGGTATTATAAATTATTTCTGAGGACAGAATTGCCCTGAATGTTTATGTAAGGATAAACCTTGTTTGCCATTCCACATCTCCTAATTCCTAAAACAGTTTTTAATTTAAACCATAGAAGAAGAAATGGCATATCTCATTATGACCAGACTTACCTATATCAGCCACTTGTGTCCAAACAAGTCAGAGGCTATCACAGGAAAAGACATGATATGAGTTAGAATCAATAATCAACCAAATATCAGCTCCTCTGCTTAGCTAGAGCTCCTGTCTTAATTGTGGCAATACAGGGAGTGTGGCAGAATTAATTACTGCACTTTAAATTTTCACTTTAGCATGGTGTACACAAATAAACATGTCAAGGTTCCTGGGGCTGTGCCATTCTCCCCTTCTTGATGTGTTCTATGTAGACACATGGGGATGGAGAGCTCCCAGTGCTCGGTGCTGCTTCTGCCAGGGTAGAGGATCCCCTCTTCCAAGTGGCTCAGCTCCTCAGATGCAACTTGAGCAGTGGTTCCTCCCATCTCACACCACCCACTGTGCCTTTTTCGTGTTATTACAGTGCTCTCTCACTGACACAAAACCAGATATTTGAGAGATTTGCCCAATTTCTGAAGTTAAAGCCATAAATTTCATATAAACCTAGGAGCCCTGTGGCATGCATTTGGAGAAAGATTTCTACACTCAGGCCAAGGGTGAATCCTTGTTTTGCTTGTCTTTTCAGTCTGGAAGCAAAGACATTGCTACCTTTCTGCAGATTTAAAGTCAATTTGTCAGTTCTCACTGCTGTTTTCCAGCTCCACATGAGGAATAGAGAGACTGAGAGAAATCAAGCCAGATTTATGACTAAAACTTACAGATATCATTTAGGGGTGAAATTTTGAATAACATCTCTATGCTAGCAAAAAGCCTTCTCAAGAAAAAAACTGTATGAAAACCTTTTACTTCTCTCCTCCACAATAGAACTGCATCCATAATAGAGTGCTTGCCAGTATTAGCTGTACTGAGAGATATATCTATTCCAGTAAACCTTTTACTAGTGTAGGCTAGACATCAATTTCACTCTGCTGAAGCTCAGGAAATCAATGACCACCTGCAAAGACAGGCACTGGAAATAATCACTGAGAATTATATTAAATCCTCCTGGAGTTATGAGATTATGGAAGAAGCTCAGTCTACATTAAAATATGCATATGCTCCAGCTCTTGTGGTTACAGAAAGATGGCAAAAAGTACATGTCTAGCAAAAGGAAAAGAGCAGACCTTAAAATGGTATGAAAAAGCAAGAATGAAGGTTGGTTCCTTGTTCAACTCTTTCTGTTACCATAGTGAGAGACTGACATAATGTTTCAAACAAGAGGTTACGAGGCTGGGATATAACAGTGACCCTGACTCTCAGTTCCTAAACCTCATCTGGCGGGCAGATATCAGTGAACAAAGCCATTGCCAGTTCTCTCTTTTGCCTCTCCAAAACTGACATTCTTGCAGAGAGAAAAAGTATCATTATATACAAATGATACATATATGTCTGCATAAGTGTCTGTCTGTCTGTCTGTCTGAGATGGGTGAGTGTGCTGCTGCTCCACGTACTCAGATGCAACTGCCAGTGAGAATGAAAATCTATTCCCAGCACTTTCATGCACACAAAGCAGGCACAGACACTGCATACATACATGTACACAAATGTCTTCATGTACATATACATTTTGATAGATACATAGATGGATAGATAGATAGATAGATAGATAGACAGATGTTATCATGAAATCATAGAATTGTTTAGAATGGAAAAAACCTTAAAACCATAGAGTTCAAATGTTAATCCATCACTGACAAGTCCACCACCAAACCATGTCCTGAACTGCCACACGCACGTCTTAAATTCCTCCAGAGATGGAGACTTCTCCAATGCCCTGTGTAGCCTCTTCCAATGCTTGACCAACCTCTTGGTGGGGAAAAAAAAAAAAAATCCCAACATCCAAAGTAACCCTCTCTTGGTGCAGTCTTGAGACTGTTTCCTATAGGCACATGTTGACATCATATACAAATATAAACATATGCATAAACATGGCAGGCACACAGATCAGAGACACACACTCCCAGCACCCATGCAAACCAAGCTGACATCAACAGCCTCATCCTGCTTCCCTCTCTGGCTGGGCAGAATGAAAGTCCACTACTGAAAACATATCCATGCACACATGTACCATGGGTAAGCAGGATCCCTCAAGCAGCTGGACTCATACACTCTGTCTAGGCTCCACAGCTGCTGGCATAGAAGGCCCCAAGGCTGTATCCCCTCTCCAGCTGCTGACTCAGAACCACTCAGGACTTCTTGTTTCCCATAGGTGACCCCCGTGTGCCGTCACCCCTGGAGATACACAGGCACTCCCACACCCTGCACTGTCCCCTACAGGCTCACACAAGCCCCCAGGCTACTCAGGGGCTGGTCAAGCTTGACCTTCACTAGATCCTTCCATTTCCTGGTACCACAGACACACAGGATGTTCATCTTGTGGTCTTGGTTCCAGCTGCTGCAGTGAGACCCTCATGCACACAGGTGCACACAGAGCAGGGAGTCGTCACTTGGGGAGGAGGTTGAAGAGAATGCAACAAGACTGCTCCGTTCCCTGACAGAGCACGGCCAGACAAGCACACTGACCAGGAAATTATTTACATGTCTGATTTTTTCATTTCCTTTACTCCTCTTTCCCAACTTTCATTCCTCCCAAAATTGTCTAAATGCCTTTCTTGTTCTCCCCTAAATCTCACATAATAAGAATGACTCAGAACTGCTTTTTTCTGCATCCTGAGTCCCTAGGCAGTAACCCCCATAATCCAAAAGTTACCTGTGGTGATGTCTTTTGTGTTTTGGCACTGGGGTGGATAGCTTTGCTGGGACAACTCTGGCTAGAGTCCAGACAGGGTGATTGTCCCTTGGGAGTCTCTAATTTTGTTCCTGCCTGCCATTGTGCCTTTGTGCTCCTCTGGGCTTGTGCAGATAAGTATTTGAGGGGTTTATGATCACTGTGATGGGTCTGGAAGTAGCCTTTCAGAGCACTTTTGGGGTCCCCCTCCTGCCATTTTCTCTCTGAAATCCTCTGCGGGTGTGTGTAAAGGCTTTACCACATAACTTAGCAGAATGTATATAGCACATAAGAATACACTGTATTTAGATTGGAAGAACAATGATCAAAACAGACCTTGATTGGAATTGTATAATCTCTTGCCACACATGGCCTCTCATGCTTCTAGTCAAAACCCCATGATTTTCATTCACTGTGATACTTTTATGCAGTTGTATTTGGCATATTTTGAAAGAAAGGTTATTTAGGGATAATTTTAAGTATCTAGAGAGTGCAGAAATAGCCAGTAATGACAGTTATGAGTATAACAGAAAGTAATGAGGAGTTCTGAGAGACTAGCATAGGACACAGGGCCTGATCTTTGCCCTTCTCATAAGTGTGAGAGAAGGTCGGGGTATCTGAGCCTCATAGTCAGCTTCAGTACTGAACCAGTTTGGAGGATTTTAGGAAGAATTTCATTACAAGTTTGCAACATTAATGAGTCACCAAAATAGTAGCATCACCCTCTGCTCAGTGAATATTTTATAAATTTCCAGACAAATTATAAATTCTAGTCATGGTATGAACAAACAAAATTGTGACACATTTGAAACTTCTTCCAGACTGTGCACACAGTCTGTTTATAGCATCTTATCTTTTTCTCATGAACTTGATACAATGGCAGAAGTTGAGCTTAATGACATATTAAATTATACTTGGTGGACAAAATTTATACTACTGGGATTTTCGAAGGAAAAGAGAACCAATTCTCTTTTAACTTTTTCTGGGTGACTAGTATTGGTAGAATGTAAAATTATCAGGCACAAAGGAAGGATGCTAAGGGTTTGAAGATGGGCAGGGGGTATAAACTAGGGAAAATTCACAAAGACATACAAGTGTTGTGTAGGAGTGAAAAATAATTATGAACAGACTTTAAAAGCAAAAAGAAATCCATAGAAGTTTTGATTCCTGCCCAACAAGGCAGATGAAACTCAAGAAGGAAATTATATGCAGGGTTTTATTATTATTTGTGTTTATATGCTTGAAATAATGGCAGTGATTTCAAAATCCAGGGATAACTGTTGGTAAAGAAGGGGTAATTTTTGTTATAACATACTGAATATGCTGACTTTTTTCATGGTAAGGTGACTAATCAGGCCCCTAAAGGAGTCAACTGAGCCCAGCTTTTAGTGTAAATAGAACACATGTGCTTTGGCAAGAATAACAGGTAATTTAAAGCACATCAAGTCTGAGTGGTCAGAATGTAGGGCAAATATAACATAAATATGTGTACAAGAATCAGTGCAATAGCATCTCCCACTTTGTGGTTTCTATGCTTCTATTGCTTTCCTTTTCTGTGCAAGAGGTAAAACGTGTGAATTTCCTGAAGCATCCTTACCTTTTTGCTGGGGAAAACACTCAGAGCTGGCTGTGCCTGCAGGTCTATGTCCCTGCTGCTCTGGCCTGGGCTCTGGCCATGTCACTGACACCAACCCAGCCCTGCTCAGTGATGATCACCGGTCAGTGATGATGCTGCCCCTGCTGTGGTGATCCCAGCTCCCAGCTCTGACTCTTTCCTGAGGCACATCTGCTTTTGCTGCTTCCCAAGAACAAGCTCTTTGCTGGCACAAATGTTAGAACATTAACAGGACCAGGGCACACAGTGAACACTGGCACTGAGCTGTCCAGAGTGTTCAATTCTTAGCCTGGTGCACCACAGTTTCGCTGAACAAGTTGCTGTGTGATTGCAGACACCATTTGATTGTGTGCATGAACCATGGATGGTT
The DNA here is from genome assembly GCA_013400775.1 of Chaetops frenatus. Taxonomy (NCBI): domain Eukaryota; kingdom Metazoa; phylum Chordata; class Aves; order Passeriformes; family Picathartidae; genus Chaetops; species Chaetops frenatus. The sequence goes on from VZTR01015109.1 coordinate 37,525, forward strand.
TCCATCAGCCTATTTGGAGGGCCTCATTTTGGGAAGTAAGAGCATGCTGGCCATGCATGTATAATCCATGCAGACAGAGAGAGGTTCTCAACTTAGTTTTATTTTTTTTTCCCAGATATATTTACTTAGTTTCTATTGCCCACTGAGATATTACTAAGAGATGGATTTCAATAGCAACAATGAGATGCTTAAAGGGAGACATATATGTGACATTAAGAAAATTTGTTTTAGGGTAACACTGATTAGGCAGTGGGTGATCGAAGAGGTTTGTGGAAGCTGTATAAGTGGTGGATTTAGGAAGCAAGTTTGTGAGAAGTTGTTGTGGTTTGACACTGGCCCAATGCCAGACATCCACCAGAGTCGATCTCTCACCCTCCACTGCCACAGCTGGATAGAGGAGAGAAAAAAAAGTTAACAAAGGGTTCATGAGTTGAGATGAGGACCGGGAGGAACACTTCAGGGGCAAAACAGGCTCAACTTAAGATTGCAAAGCAAATTTATTACTACCAGAGTCAGAGAAGGATAATGGGAAATAAAATAAGTCCTTAAAGCACCTTTTTTCCCCCCAGCCCCTCCATCCTTTCCACCAACAGTGCACAAAGACAGGGTGGGGGGGTTTTGGGGTCAGTTCATCACCAAGATTTTGTTCTGCTGCTCTGGGAGAGAAGTCCTTCCCCTGTGAGACTGTGGGGGCCCTCCCACCTGAGACAGTTCCCCAGGAACTTCTCCAACGTGGGTCCACTCTCACAAGCAGCAGTCCCCCCAAGACTGCTGCAACGTGAATTCCCCCCACGGGCAGACAGCGCTCCCAAAACTTCTGTGACGTGGGTCTCTTTTCCCACGAGGTGCAGTCCTGCAAGGACACGCTGCTCCAGCCTGGGAGTAGGGGCACCTCTCTGTATTTGGATCTCCCACAGGATCACAGCCTCCTGCAGGCATCCTCCTGCTCCAGCATGGGCACCTGCCCCAGGGGCTGCGGGTGGATCTCTGCATTCCCATGGATCCCCAGGGGCTGTGGGTGGATCTCTGCATTCCCCGGGGATCCCCAGGGGCTGCGGGTGGATCTCTGCATTCCCAGGGATCCCCAAGGGCTGTTAGGGGATCTCTGCATCCCCCGGGGATCCCCAGGGGCTGTGGGTGGATTTCTGCATTCCCAGGGATCCCCGGGGGCTTTGAGGGGATCTCTGCATTCCCGGGGATCCCCAGGGGCTGCAGGGACACAGCTGCTCCACCATGGTCTCACCAGGGCCTGCAGAGGAGTCTTGGCCCCAGTGCCTGGAGCAGCTCCTGCCCCTCCTTCTCCACTGACCTTGGTGTCCCCATGTTGTTTCCCTCGCATGTTCTCACTTCCCCTTCTTCTCTGGCTAGAAGCAAAACCCTTGAGACTTTGTTTCGATTTTCTTTTTAAATATGTAATCACAGAGGATTTACCAACACCTCTCATTGGCCCAGCCTTGGCCAGCAGCACGTCCATCTTCAGAGCCATCAGGGATTGGCTCTGCCAGACACGGTGGAAGCTTCCAGCAGCTTCTCACAGGAGTCATCTCTGTGGCCCCCCTGCTACCAAAACCAATACAGAAGTACTGGAGTATCTATCCTACCTCAACAAGACACAGTACACTGGTACAGGTTGTCCAGAGAAGTTAGGGCTGTCCTATCCCTACCAAGACCAGAATGGAAGATGTCCCTGCCCATAGCAGAGGGGTTGGAACTACATGGTCTTTAAGGTCTCTTCCAGACTAAACCACTCTATGATTCTTTCACTACATAACTGTTTAAAACCTTATCTTTTTAAGGATTATAACATGTATTGATACTCCTGTGAATAGGTAGATGACATAGAGTACAGAAAGAAACATAAGGAAAGAAAGAGGAGGAAGCATACAGCAAACAAAAATATACTTGTGAGTGAAGACAAAAAGAAAGGCATCTTTGAGAAACAAGAAACAGGCACAGCTCAAGGAATGAATCACCATAGTCTTATTAAGAGAGGGAAACCCAGGATGTGGGAGGACAGGAATATTCATGTGGAAAAATCTAGGGATGGAAAACTGCTAACTTAAGTGAATAAATTCATGCCAATAGCTGAGCATGGTCTGTTTATTAAGGGTTAATGAAGAGCATTTTGCAAGCAGCATTGCAGTAATTCTATTTAAAGCACTTGCTTTTTCTTCTGTCTGTTCTGTCGCCTACTGAAAATTGCACAACTCTGTCCTCCAACAGTAATATAAAAAAAGCCATCAACTCAATTGTCTGGGGTGTAATGATGCTGGCTACCTCCTTCCAGCACTCACAGAGAGAGAAAGAGAGAGAGAGAGTGAGAGAGAAAGAGAGAATAAGATAAAAAACCTGAGAAAAAAAACCACAAATCATTAGAATTTTTAATAAGCCTTCACCAACAGAAGTCTGAATACTGTTAGTTATATCTGCCAACTACTGCTCATGGTCCAGTGGACAACACACTGAACAGGGATCTCAGAGATCTCAGATCTGCTTTTCTTCCAACTCTGTAGTCTTCCTTCATAACAGCTTCACCAGGCCACGTGAGCTTCAGCTTCCAATAGTACAATGGAGATGATTAAGTAACATACAAATGTGCTGGAGGTGCAGTATTCTGGGAAAAAAATATATCAAAACTGAAAGCAAACTTCCTCTGTTATTGTTCAGGTAGGAAGGGTGACCTTCCCAAATGAAGTGTTGTGACCTCATGTAAGACACGGGGTCACGAAGCTGAGGGAAATTCAATTGTAGACATGGGTTTGTAAGCCTAGAAATAGAAGCAGACAAGTATTTCTGGCAAGAGGTTGCAGGAAACTGGACTAGAAGTTATTACTATCACAACTGCAGCTAGAACTTTCAATGTACACAAAGGCCCTGAGAAAATCTCCAGGAAACCATAGTTTAAAAGCCTTTTAATGCCTCTGTTTCTGGTTCATTCTTAGTTTCAGTTCTCTGATCTGTCCAGTTAGGTTCTTTTTTTTAAATCTTATTTTATTTTTTCTCTAGGAAAACCAGGACCAGAGTTCTTTATCCTGTGTTGGAGATATAAAGAAACTTCAATCTGCCACAGACAAACTATGAAAGATTTCTTGGATAGTAGGAAAAATATCAAATGGCAAAAGGTAGAAAAATTACCACTATCTAAATCAAAGGCCTCAGCAGACCTGGAGTAAGGTATAAAAAAATCTTGCACTACAGCAAAGAATTTAAACCCATGTCACTGTAACTATACTATGTTTAAAGGCATTCTTTTTATGTGTGCCTAGATAATACAAACACTTCAGCCCATCTCACCCTGCTTTCTACTTATGGGCTTTCCAGAATGAAGCACATACTGAATTCATGATCAGTCTTTCTTGTAGGTGTAGACAACAGAAAAGTCTAAATGGCCTTCCTCCTGTTTGCTTATTTCTCCTTTCACAGACTAATTCTCAGTAATCTGTTTTTGGGTATTATAGCTGGTTGGAGTTCTTTTGGGAAGAAAGGAATCTCAACAACTTCCTGTGTCAAGAGAACAACATGGAAACAGAGAAGCCTGTCTGGGTCAGTTCAGTGTTGTGCGTTTGTGTCCAACAGTGGCAAAAGGAGGAAAAACACATGAACCTGGCTACTGTTTGCAAATATTCCCTTTGTACTCTCCCTCTGAACTCACATTAATTTGTTTTCCACTTGTTCCTGTTTGGGAAGTACACTGATACTGTTCCACTACCACTATTTCCCTCTGGCAGTGAGTTCTAAAATTTTGCAACCCTCCAGTGTGTAGAGTTTTATGTTTTGACCTTGAAAGCATTGAACTGCAGATTTCTGTATATGATTAAGGTCATGACCTGTTTTTATTACTAGCCAATGCCTCTGTGAACTCTTATCCATGGTCAGACTTAAAAACTTTCTGTACAGACATATTGTCTGTCTTTGTTTTCTGGATGAGGTTATGCAGCTCCTACTCTTTGTGGGAGCACTAAGTAAAGGGTAAAGGACAGTGCTAAAGAAAATTATAAGTTCCCTCTCTCCCATAGGAAAACAGAGGAAAAACAGCACATCTACTTAACTGGGACAATTTCACATGACTGATTCAGAGCAATTCATTTCAATTACTCTGATCATCAGATAAATAGCACATCTGGTAGTGTCTGCAAACTAATCATTAACAGGTGTGAATTGGTGTCTGCAAGCATATATTTCCTACTGTGTGGCCCTTTGTTCACTTTAGGACACTTCTTAATTAGAGACAAGCCTGAACCACAAGCCTTTAGATGTGGATCTGTTCTTTGAACACCCCCAAAATCAGCACTTTCTACATCAGGTTGTTATTTAGAGAAAAGATCTCAGGAAAAAAAAAATCTGTTTTATGGTTCTGAGCAAGTATTCATTGCCCAGGTCTGACTCATTGGCATTTGTCTTGGATTTTAGCTTCTGTTGAAAGCAATAGTGGCACATATGATTTATATGATATTTACAGCCCATAGTACTTATGATCAAAATAACATCCATTTTTTAGTCAGGGGCATGTAAGTAAAAGTTTCCAATACAAATGTAGAATCTTCTACTTTAATTGTTGCTGGATGACAGTTGTCATTGTACGTATTTAGAAAGAGGCATCAATAGACTTTAGAAAGTCAATCTAAAATAGGGGAAAAAAGAGAAAACAGGTTTGGGATCTAATAGTGTGTGACCTGATAAAAGCAGCTACCATGCCAGGAAACTTAAATGTAGAACAAAGAGTCATAGCATTGTTTCAAATGGAAAAGACCTTTAAGATCATAAGGTCCAACCATTAAGCTAAAGATGGAAGATATTTTTTCATTTGAGTCACAAACCTTATCTGACCTGTAATCAAATTTCACATCTTGATTATGGAGCTGTGTCTCAAGAACATATAATCATACACCTGTGTATCATGCACCAAAGCTGTATGAATAATTTGACTAACCTGCTTTGAATGTGATTATGTACATTCTTTTGAATTAGACCATTGAAATAAATCTTAAAGTAAATGTAAACCATTGGAATATGTAGGCTTACGAGCTTCTGTTTATGTTTTTGAGTTTTAATATGATCTGAAAATATAGTTTGCATTAGAACTTGTGAGCTAAGAGTTTCAGAGGGGCAAAAAGATTTCTATAAATCTTATGCTTATGTTCCTGTTTACAAGACTTGTATTGCAAAGTACCACCTCTGCCTGAAGTGCAAGATGATGGTACCACTCTTTCCTGTGAGGAATGGTGGGTGTCCTTCTGGCAAGATATAACTGGTTGAGGATCAATTTATGTTACAAATAATTTCAGCACAACCAGCAGGGATTTAACCTTATTTTTTTATTTAACTCTTCTGTAATTGATTTCAGACAAGGTGAATCAAACTCAGAATTTTGAAATTTAGCAAACGTTAATTGATTATTGCCATTTTGGTTTTTTTTGTGTGGTTTTTGTTTTGTTTTGTTTTGTTTTTACTAGAGAAATGTACACAGAAAATCTGAACTGCACAAATAAAATCAATCATTGAAGGAAACATTTTTGCTTGTAGAGCAGGTTAAGTAAGGGAGTTTTAAAGACTGAGAGGAATATCCTAAGATCACCCACTAGCTAAATTTATGGTATGTGTAACCTTCTGCAGCCTTTTTCTGATCAATTAGGCATAAATTATGTCAGGAAACTATAAGGTAAAAGACACAAACAAGAGATCAAGAGACCACAACAACTTTAAAGAAGATCAAAGTAGTGAAGGGAAATGTAAGAAACCAAAGACTGGAAAGTAACTGAAACTTAGTAGAGGTCATTTTTCTCTGATGGCAACAATATTGTTCTATTAACAGGGGTAGCATCCACTAGTCAAACTACTTAAAAACTGAGTTTACTCATAAAAAATACCAGAAAACATGCCAGAGCTTTGGATCTGGTACTCTCTACTGTTAAGTTTTTTTTACTGTTAAGTTTAAGTTTTTTTAGTGTAATGTCTGGTCAACTTTAACTTTCTCCAAAATTTTTAGTCATGGTTTAGGAGTTAGCACAGACAAAGGATATTTCTCAGTAAGTGGCTTGAATGTGTCAACTTTGTTTTAGAAAGTTTTAATGCATACAGAGCTGTCTGTTTGAACTCACGGCCAGAAAATAAGTGCTTGCACATTTTGTTTATGACATAGATGTAGCCACAAGCTCCTTAAACTTCATACTGATCATAAGGTAGTGAGTGCTGCTGATGTGAGCAGGAATGCTGGCGGTGTTGTGGGCTATCAGACAATCAAGATCATATTTGCTCAACCAGGCAAAATGAGTACAAAACTGCTATTTTTATTTGGGGCATTTTACACTCACTTTACACTGCTGTAAGCGTCTGTTCAATTTCCAGGAAAATTGGAACGATGTCTTATGATCCAATGGTGTGGAGCAAAGACAAACTGAGGATAGAAGAATGCTAGAGAAAAGATCCTTTTTAAAAATTTCTTTATTATTATTATTCTAAAATGTCATGGATGTCAAGTCTCTCTTATTGGAACATTCTGGACATAGACCCAAGTGCACTTGTTTAATTAAAAGAGCTGAAAATTATTGTGCTACAACAGAAGCTTCATTACTGCACGTATGTGAAGCCCCAGGAAGTCAGTAACAGTACACAAAATTATAAATTTGTATGAAATTCAGAGAAAGGAGGACCAAAACTCGGTTTTCAGTGAAATTAAAAGAGGTAAGAAGTTATTAATACTAACAAATAAACCTGTATCAATTTAGTGAAAGAACACACACACACACACACACACAAAAAAATAGAAAGAAAAGAGATATTTTTCCCTGCTGATTGTAAGCATACACAAGTACAAGAATTTCACAGCATTAACAGAGAAATTGATTCAGAGCACAGTGATAGAAATTTCTTCTTCATGAGGAGAAAACATATTTAAAAGAATACCAGAATAACACAGAAAACAGAACTCCAAGGAATAAATTGAGGAATCTGCTGGCACACAAAGACTAAGGATGCAATTCCTGTGCAGTGAAAAAGCCTTTTCCTGAGGTTCTAAATTCTGCCCTTGATTATCTGCAGAACAAAATAGAATGTGTGTATGAGGCAGAGCACATCGTGCACTGCAAGGAGAAGAGTCAGTAATGGGTGGGAAACTACATGATCTAATCTGCAGACTGCACATTTTCAAATGCCACAGTCTCAATTATGTTGAATTCAAAGCAAAATTGAAACTGTCCCTGGTCCTGCAAATCCCATCCTATCAGCCTCTATCTGGATTTGCTTGAGGGACCTTCTAAATAAAAAATATTAATAAATAAAAGAGTTGGGTTAAGTTATATATATGTTTTTAAAACAGCTATCGTTATTTTGAAGCGAAATGGGGGCTTATGGCACAGACACTCTTTTGTTAAAGTTAATGTACCTTGAAATCTTTCGACTCAGCACAGCAAACTGTCAAGGGTGCTTAAAAAAATAGTCCAATATTCTCCAAAGCTCTTTCTGCAAGAGGGGTCTTGTGTGAAATGATAACAGCCACAACCCCAATATTGTTTACAGAAATACAGATTTTCACTGCAGAGGAATCACAATGAAACTTGAGAGGAAAAAGAATATAAAATGAGACAAAGACTTTAGTTCAAGATTTTTGGAAGGTAATAAACCTTCAAAATTTTGTGTGCATATTATGTTTTTCCTCAGTTTATTCAAATAGAAGTTATGGCATTATGAGATCATTTTAAAGATACCTTCTTCCTATATGAAAGGACAGAACTTTCACTATATAGAGATAGATCCCATCCCTGGGATTCTGTGTCCCCAGATGTAGGGCTGCCCACCTTCAAACCTCTTGTCTTCTTTTGTTTCCTTGAGCTACCCTCAGGAGCTCAGGACTGTACTTCTGAAGAGCAGGCTAGCTCCTGGATTGTTATGCAGTGCTGCAGGTCTTGCCCATCACAAGTCCTTGGTCAATGTTGTGGTGTGGGAACAACAAATACAGTTGTGCTGTTTGCTTTTCAAAGCATTAAAATAGAAGTATAGTAAACTGCTTGGGGAACCCTGGAGATAGAAGTACAGTTAATGTACATGAGGATCTTGGTGTCTGTCAAGTAATTCCACATTGTGTTCACGCTTACTGCCTGGTTCTTTAGTTCAGGAAGTGAGTGTGTGGGCATCTCTGGATTTTTATGGTCCAGAATAAAGATGCTGACAGAACATTATGTACTGCAAAGTTGGTTTATGAATTTACTCTCCATAAACCTAACTGCTTACATTCCACCTACGTGCTGTCCAAAGTTGGAAAACAGATGCTCTGAATGTTACCCTTCATCTCTTTATGCTTCAATTTGCTCTACAGTAGTTGTGATAAAAACACACAGTGTTGGGAAGAA
>VZTR01015113.1:35702-49021 GCA_013400775.1 Chaetops frenatus
AAGGTAAGGATGTATATTGGCTATCCATTTTTACTGGGGCTCTGGATCCAATCAGTGCTGCCAGTCATTGAATGAACTTCTCTATCTACTAGTTTTTTATAAGCTTCTTTACACTGTCTGAGTAGTTGTGTCTTTCTTTGGCAAAAATGTTTGACACTGCTAGATTGAATGAAACAGAATTGTTCAAATTAATTCGTGAACTCTGCTAATGAAAAGAAGTAATGTGAAAAAAAATCACTGCTTTGAAAAGGCCTCTATATTTTGTCTCATAAAAGAGTCTTCAGATGTTCTTTAGTATGAACTGTATTTATTTTTATTACTCTTCCTAATATCTAATAATGAAACCTTGTATTTGTGTGCCTCATCTTCAAAGTGCTTTGAAAGCATTTGTTATCTGAACATCTGCAGNNNNAGGATGGGATGTCCTCTGCTACACAAAATAATCTTAACTAAACGCAGCACAACTTTACCACATGCCAGATTTTGGGAGGATGATTTTGCTTCAACTTTATCTGCCATTTGCCCAAAGGGTTGCAGCATATTTTAGACATTCGTAGCTGTAGATTCAAACATGCTACAGTGAAATAATACATTTCTCTATGACACAAAAATTTAATTTGTTTCTTTTGCATCTGGAGTTTTCTAATAGACGCTACTTGGTTGCCCTAATCTCAGAATCCTGTGAAATTCTAATGAAACACAAATGTGTTTTAGGATGTTCCATTCCATCTGAGTTTATTTACCATGTTCTTCCTTCACTATGTCAAATTCGCATTTTTACTGTGGGTTTATTGTTCCCTCACACTCCAGTTACAAGAATTAAATGTGCTTCCTGTTGTGTGACCTGGTCAAATTCATGCCTTCTACAAGCGTCAGACTTTGCCTGTGTGGTGCTGAAGAGGAGTTCCAAGGAAGATGAGTGAGCACAACTGATCGACTTGTAAAATGTTCCCTGCCTGGACCAAGACTGTGGTGCCTACAGCTGCAGTGGAAATGTTTAGTATCTAACAGGGCTACTCCCTGCTGCCATTTGTGGTTAGCTCTCCCAGCCCCAGAGGCAGAATGGTAACACCGCGCTCCTTGATTCCCTGCCAGCAGAGCCGACTATAACCTCGCAGTCACTTTGGGTGATTTTCTGTGATCTGCAGCTGAGGGGAGAGTGTTGTCAGGAAGCAAAGCAGCTCAAGAAGTCCACAGCCTTCTCCACATAGATCCACAGCATCTCCCATAGATCCCTGTTACAGCAGGGGAGATCAGGAGTAGTATCAATTCTGTATCAATGAGATCACACTGCTAAAAAAAAATAAAAAATTAAGTGAGCTGCTTATCATGTGAACATTTGCTCTTGGACTTTGTATTCATTGGGATCTCATGTTAATCTCTGGGTGTGAGTCTAGTTTGTTCAGGGAAACAAAGAAAAAACCCCTCTAAAACCCCAATTTTACACAGAATTTTCAAATAAGAATATAATAATTCAGCAAGCTGAAATCTGGAACTGAACTTTCGTCTTCTGCTCCTGAACAGTCACTTAGGGCCTATTTGCCCTGCTTGAACCTATTTAATTTTTCTTTTTTCACTTCGATCCTTTTGGTAGTTGAGATTAGGATTTGGCAGATGAATGTGTTTTATGGGAAAGTTTAAAAGAAGGAGTTCATGTGCAGCATGTTATCAATCATGTCCTGTAAATATGATTACAGCATTTATACTGCTTCACATCAAAAGCCAAATGTTTTGTGATGTCTCCACCATCGTAAACTTCAAGGAGGCTTTTTTAAAGTGTAGCAATCCCTCTCTGAAACTGGATGCCTGCTGTCAGCAGTGAAGGCAGCAGCACTCTGATCTGAAAAAAAAAAACCTGGTAGCAGAGGGTGCAGATGCCCTGCTTCTGGTCAGGGCTGTGGCTACATAGGGAAGAACCCGAGATTTGCCATCATCTGCTCCAGCTGCAGTGAGGAAGTTGGCATCTCTCCACCTGTGCTTGTAATGGAACCAATATGGGTGTCTTGCTGCAGCATCTGTAGAATCATCTGTCCTGAACCACTGCCCCCCTCCCCCCGCCGCGTGTTATCCTAGTGAGGCTAACTTCGATTATTCTCCTTGGGTGTTTTATTGACAGAATTTAATTTAATTTTACCCAAATTTTACAATTATTGCTTTTTTTTTTTTTTTTTTTTTTTTAATGTTGGTATCAGGGCAGAGCAAAAGAAAGCCTTTTAACATTGTGCCGGGGGACATGGATGTGAACAGAAAGGCTGGGTCTGAATTTTTCACTTGTTATTGAGATGAATTTAAGTGCGACTATTTCGAGTTTACATTTTTATCTAGCGTCCCTATCACCCATTTTGTGCACCTGGCCAGTAGTTTTTATGCAAGAAAAGGATCCTGACTCTGAGGAAGACGGGGACTGAGCACGATTTACTCTTCACTTGGTAACTACTCATCAGCTCTCCTGCCAAGGATTCTGGGTAATGTAGTCCACAAGGACTCTCCTTGGGATAAATGGTTCTGTATGGTTAATGTTTGTACTGCAGGAGATAATTTGTCAAAGAGCCCTAGGCACAGGAACCTAACACAATACAATTGCTCTCCAATGAGTGGGCTGTGTGCCCGTGCTGTCTACAGAGGCTGTTTCTCTAAAAGAGAGCCCGTGTGACCATGCACAGCAGGACTTGTGATCATGGGGAGGTGGAACAAGGACATACACTGGAAAAGAGGTTTAGCCTCTGGGTGCTGGGATCTGGGACGCAGGAACAATGGGAACAAAAATGGTTGGTAACTGCAATTTCTGTTCTAAAGGAAATTCCAATGGTTTCAGACAAAGCTTATTCCAAAACAGAATAAAATGCTAACATGTTCCCGTTAAATAAAAATCTGACAGGGTTTGATTACTGTGGTAGTATTTTAAAAATTGTTTCAATATTAGTGTTGCAGTTCTATGGAACTTCGAAAATTAAAATTAAATTAGCCTGTACTATACATCATGTTCATAGTATGTAACTATTTAGCATTTTCTCTGTATAGATCACAGTGTTATATAAACTTTGTCACAAGTCTGAGGAACTGAAGGTTAACTGAAGAAATAAAACTGGAGAAATAAATGTTGTGTATTCCAAGCACTTCCTGATGAATTTGTGGAAGTCAACACATTCCCATACAGCTTTCTCATACTGACAAACTGGGTATTTTTAACTCATCTAAGTGGGGGCATCAGCTCTTACGTTACACTTGTGACTTAATGGAAGCAGCTCCTTTGCTACCATCTGTAGGAGATCAGAGAAGAGCTGTTCTGATAACCTCATCCACCACTGCTGTGCCAAGTCCAGATATTCAAGTCTATAGATCAGGATTTAGCACATTAGCAGTTTTTGTATTGATTTCCCTCTTTGCTTCAGTTTGCACAACTGAAGCGATGAGTTCTAGGCAGTTTCTGTGGTATTGCTGGCTGATCAGACCTCTGCTTCAGCACTTCATCACATCAGGGAGCAGTGGCCTCTTCTAATCTGCATGTTACTCAATATGACCTGTATTAGACTTGTTATAGGTAGCACTAATATTGTCACAGGTAAAATAAAGCTATTGTAACTGTTATATCTTGAAAAATCTCTGGAATAGGAATTTAGTTGTCCATGATAAATTTTCAAATTTTGTTGTACAATTCATGAAGTGAATTTCCTGTAAAGCATAGCTCTTTCTTAATTTGCTCAGGGGCACCTTGGTGCATCTCTTTGAGAACCAGCACCTGGATCCAGCAATTAGAAAATTATAGCCAGAGTTCTGTGTGAAACTCATAGTTGTGGGGCCATGATGCTTTAGCCTCCTGACTTCTAGCAAATTGGATATTTTGCACTCCTAGCAGGCAGTAGTGAGAGATCAATGCATCTGTCCTAATCTTTGGTTAAAACTAAAGAGAAAGGACAGAGATGGGTATAAACAGTAACTTTTAGCACAGTCTCTGTACCAAATTAAGATAGTTAGTCAGGACAACAGTTATTTCATCAACCAGATGTTGATGAAGAAAAGGGAAGGTAGCCTGGGTCTCAGTCGAGGCTCATGTTTGGTCTGATAATGGCAAACTTAATGTCTTTTCTTAAAGGGGTATATGCTAAAAGTGATTGTGATTTCCCACTAGAAGTCACAAGGTAACATTGAAATCTGTGCATCTGAAAAAATTGTCCAAAGTGCCTCTCTTCATAGAAGTAAACTGTTTGCATTTGTATGTATCCACCAACATGAGCAGAACCCTTGACATGCACGTTTCAGCCTCGGGTGTTTAATCAAGTCAGCAGGAGCAATGGCTGTGCCGTGCCGTCAGAAAGGGCAAGTTTTCCCTTTACTGCAAGCACACCTGACACCCCATACATACTGACAGCAGTGAGCAGCTGTCCTTCTGGGAAGAAGCAGCCATGATGAGGAGCTTTGACCTAGCTGACAGCCTATGAAATGCAGTCCAACAGCAGAGGTGAGGATTTCTCTATTGACAAAATACATCTATTGCCAGAGCTCCCTACACAATGTGTCCTGTTCCATGTCTGTCCAGCACTTCTGAGATACATCAAACCACCAAGGCTCAGACTGTACTGGTCTGTACACTTCTGGCAACTTTTTCTCTCCCTCATCACTCACCTACTCAACATATTGCCAATGACCAACAAAATGAGGCTAAAGCTGAGGCAGGGATAATGGCACAAGGGACCTTCCCAAAGGTTCAGCAGCTTTAGCTGCTAGTACATACACAGAGAATTTTGTAGCTTGAGAATTCATCTAGATTTGTCACTGTAGTTAGGAAAAGTGGCTGAAGTAAAGTATCATTCCAGTTCCTTGGGTTATGGTGCTTTTTGTTTAACCCCTCTTTTGCTTTGGTTTGACACCGTATGAGAAATTCAGGTGCTCAAATATGGATGTCTAGAGTAATTTCAGGTGCTGTAGTGAACCATGCCTTACCACCAGCTGTGGTCTTGGAGGGCTACAGAGCTGCCACAAGCACTTCTTTAGGGTTCCAGTTGTGCACAGTGGCCTCCTGCCTTGATGCAGCTGCAGCTGGTGCTGTAGTTGGTCCATGTTCCCCATGTGGTACCTTAGTTATAACACTGCTGCTGTGCTATGGAGTAATAGCTCTGGCTTTCTACCAGTTCCAGGCATTTACTAAGAAGAGGAAATGGATGTGTTATTGCACAGGATGAAAAGACCAACAAAGACAGGTTGTATAGTTCCTTGTGCTCTTAGCTGATATTTTGGGAAAAAATCCTTTGAAGCACTTCACATGGAGTTTGTTCAGCGTCGCGTTCCAAGTATTTATTGTTCATCTTTCTGAGGTCCAGGATGCTTAACCCCACTGCAAACTTCATCTGCTGCCTCACTGAAAGCCCACTCTACTCCTCAGCAGAAAAGGGGCCCATGAAAGTGGCAGCCCTCTGCAGATCCATTGAAGCCTACAGGGCAAGGTCCCAGCCTACAGCACACCCACACTGCCCAGTGCTATCAACCCCGACCTTCTGCTAGCCAGAAATTGCCATGAATCAGATTTGGGAGGCTGCCACCAGTAGCCAGATTTGTGCACGTTCTGCTGACTCTCTCCATACTTCCTGTGAAATCAGCTCTGCGCCATGCTCGTGACTCCTCTCGGTGCTTGGCAGAGGCTCTTCCAGTTGAGAACACAAAGGAAACAAAGCCCTCTGCCATCCCTGGCTGAGCTTTTTAACTTTGTTACTATGCCAAAAGCTGTCACTTGTAAATTCAGTGTCCTTCTGTAAATCTACTTAGAAGAATAATCTATTAACAATCAAAACATAAACAAGTTTCAATCAAACCTTCGAAACTCGGCAAGAGAACTAATCAGTAAGCATGCAAATTGAGACCTCCAGGGAAGTATTTTCCATTTCTTTGGGAATTAAAACTCCCCTGCATCTGAAAGGAGACCTTTACTTCACATTCTCTCTCTAGTTCCTTTATACTCACCACTTCAGAAAATGTTTGCTTTTTTCTCACCATTCCTGTCTTGAAATGTTGTCCTCTGCCATGCCTTCTGTTTGTCATGCCTGATTTAGACCTAAATTCTTTGGTACAGGGAAAATATCTGTATTTGTAAAATATCCAGTAAATTTATGGTGCTGTGTAATTTATGATTTTAAGTGCAGGACATATTTCAGTTTGACATTCCAACTTACATTTTCAAAGCCATAAATAAAGTGTTTATGAGCAAGATCTTGAACTTTTTTTTTTTTAACGTGTTGTACTTGAATGTTTAATTCTAGACGGATAAATATTGAAGTTATGTGGACAGAACATAGTCCTCACTTTCTCCTTCCTCGGGGCGATATTGAGGGGCCAATGCCCCCTTCATTTCCAGAAAATGGGCAGTACACTCCGCTTGTGAAGATCCGGTGTACTGCGTGTCACCAGGAAAAGTGAGTGATGATAGCTCCAGCTAAAAATGGCTTTGGAAAGGACAGTGACCCCCTTTCAAAAGTACTTGTGAACTAAGCTGAGATGCAGAAATGTTGTTTTGATATGGCACAGAGTGAGTATGAATGTCCATTTCCTAAGAAAATATTTGAGTGCAGCTTTTGCTCTCTTGTCCCATATGGTTATGCTTTTCAGTATGGTTTGAACTTGAAGCATTTTCCATTTATAGGAAAAAATAATACCTTAACAAAATCCTTTTCCAAAAAAGATTCCATTCCTTTTGCAATTCACATGTGAGTCTCTGATTCTGATATTTTTCTAATCAGTTGATCTCTTGTTCTCAGTTCCCTTGCCCCCTTCCTTTGTTTTATATGCATTTTATACCCATAGCTCCGAAATCTTCCTAAATGGTTTGAGAGTGTAGAAAGGTTAGACTGCCTTGCTGTAGCTCCAGAGGATCTGAAGTTACCTACAATGACAGTGTGTAAAGTCTCACAGACCAGGTGTGCTGCCTCTTTGTTACAAACTCAAACCCATCCTCTGTGTTAATGTGCTCACTGGCAGAGTTTCCTGCTGGTTTTGCCTCTGTGAGGTTATCCTAATTGCACTCCTGGGCTGAGGACGGACATTCAGGTTATGTAACACATCATTAGGAAAAAGAGAGATCCCCTTAAACATGGGAATATGTTCATGCCAGGTTCTCTGGGCCACCTGGCAAGGTAGCTGAGGTTGTGCACTGGGAGCCCGGCTCCCTTCTGCACCAGCACTGGAAGCACAGCTATAGACAGGTCGTCTTCTGGAGGTGACATCCTGCAGGTCAGGTTAAACTTTTCAGCAGACATGCAGATGGAGGTGAAAATGTGCTGAGCCTTCTGGAAAGAAAGGTAGATTTTAGGTCTCACTGTCACAGCCGTAGACTAGAATGTTAGCTTATTAAGTGTCTTTTTTGAGCATCACACTATTTTAATGATAGTCATGGAAATAAAATAAGTTTGTCTTTCCATATGTAACCTATTACTGGCTGAACCATAAAGACACATGCTCGTTCTACATCTACTTCTCTAGTGAATTTTTATAAGGGAGATGAGAATTTAACAATCTATTAATCTGTTTCATGTTACTGGGGAAATGAAATGGCTGTGATACACGGCTGATAAATGAATATATACTCTGAATTGGCCAGTTTCTGCTGTGCAAGCAGGATATCCGTGCTGAAATTAGATACTAGATTCTGTTGTCCCCTGAACATTCTGTATGGATTGTCTGTGGTGGTTTAATAAACCCAAATTAGTACATCTGTAACCTGTCACGATCCACTGTTCTTAACCTTTGCATTCCATGTATGACCTTGAGAAATGGTGGTACTTGGAGTCTCATGATAGCATTTCTCCTTTACAGCACTTCAGCATAAAATGGCTGGCTAATGCAAATTACTGGGGGGTTTTGTTTGAAATTTTTGTTTCGTTTGGGTTTTGTTGTTGTTGTTTGCTTGTTTGGGGGTTTTGGTTTGGTTTTTTTTTTCTTTTTTCTTTTTTCTTTTTTTTTTTTTCTTTTTCTTTTCCTTTTGCAAGTGTTCACTGCAGTGGTTAACACTGGTTAATTCTGCATTGCATATGTATTAATACAGTACCTTTTCACCTACAGCTTCTACTGCTCACTTGACAGAGCTAGGAGGTGGCATTCAGTACCCAGTTTAAAAGCCACCTTGAGAAGGTGTGAGGAGAGAAAATGCTTAATATCTTTTTTTGCTTAAAAAATGCAAAAAAGACTCTATATGATGTTGTTCAGAATGAGTAGTTAGGGAGTACCTAAGACTAATATTGCTGAGTAGTAGACAACAGCGGTATAGGGAACAAATCATGGGTTTTGCCAGTTCCAAAAGTCAAATGATAATGGATCGACCCTTGATACTTTGTGAAACATCCTTAAATCAACAGTTTGAAATTATATGAACATGAAAGTCACATTCTTTTTATTTTTCTTTCTTTAAGGTTTGTGGGTACACCTCAATTTTCAGTGTCTTATTTAAGTAGTCCAGGCACAAGTCATATCACTTGATTCAGCAATTTAACTTCTCAAGGCTTTAAGAAAGAGGTCCCATATATCCTGAGGCTCTGGATAAAATAATGCATCAACAACTCTAAAAAGATAAAAAAGCAAGCTTTAAAATACCTGAAAAAATATTAGTAATCCAATTGATTTGGTAAAAATTATGCATTATTTGCATAATTATTTTTTAAGAAAAGAACAAAGTTTCTCTTCTTACCAGTCTTTATGTGTGTTCCAGTACTTTCTGGAATCATTGGAACAATAGGGGAATGATTTCTCTCAACCTCAGGACAGCTTTCAACAAGGAAGATAAGAAGGCTAGAGCACAGCCAAGGGAGCTGCAGAATATGAGGAAATGCAGGGCACTTAGGGAAATTTCTGGGTATGTTTTTCCCATTCCTATTTGTCCTGTAGCTGATTCCCAGGTGGTGTTCAGCTAGAGAAGTGAGCTCTTGTTTCAAATCTGGGACCATTTAGAACTTACACCTTCACCGTGTTTTTTAAGTGGGAGAGTAAATGTTTGAAGGATTTAGTATTAATTGCCTTCAAAGATTAAGTACAAAATAAAGGGATGTGAAATACATCTCCATCTGAAAAACTATATTATTCAAGGCTGAAAATGAGTGTAAGCCAGATTTAAGATGTAACAGTGAAGAGTCAGAAACAATATATGCCTGAAAAATAAAACAATATAAAATCAATAAGAATGTGAACCTCCTACTGGAGGTCCAGCCCTGTGTGGTAAAGGTCCAGTGGTTTTCCTAGAAATCCTAGAAAATTCTGCTTTCACTGATTAATGGCAGACTTCTGTGCGTGCTTCAAGCTCCCAAATGGCTCCTTCAGTGTCCTTGGGACTAAGGTGTTAAGGTTTGTTCACATGCTTTGAGGACTGTCCTGAGTTTATGCCGAGGTAGGAGGTTCCCTGCCACTGTCACCCAGACTGAGACCCCACTGACTCGTCCAACCACTGCTCAGCCTGGAGAGGATTTCTGCCTCTCGCCTCTGCACAAATTTTGTTTGCTTGACTAGCTAGCAGAACAAATAGTGGCCAGAGTGTCCAAACTGTTCCAGATAGAGCTACCCACACATATTCCAGTCTCATCTAAGTGGGCAGTTTTTTTCCCACCAGTTGTCACGAGAAAGCAGCTCATGAAACCGACGCTTAGCTTCTGGTCTTGAAAATTCTAAATTTCTGAAATCCACGTCACAGCAAACCTGTGATAAAATCCTATGGATATTATCAAAATTTCCATAGGAGATAGGACTACTTAATCATGGTCTACAGACCACCACAATGCTTTTTAACATTCCAAATATTATGGTCTGATATTTTACTGGTATAGCTTCCTGCTAATCCTAATTTTGATCAGTGCTGGGAATAGTGATTACATAGACCGTCAAATCTGTTTAAAAAGTCTCAGAGTTGCTTCAAAGGCAACAGAAGTCAAAGGTGTTCAGTGCCTTGATGCTGAGCATGGAAAGGTGTGTGAGTGAAGGCCTGCCCAGTGTTGCCATCACTTGCTCTCTGTGAGTGCCTGTACAGATGCACCTGGGCTGGTTGACCACAGACCACAGTTCTTTCCACAAAGGCTTTGCACAGAGCCTGTCAGAACCAAGAAGCATAGGTGAAGTCACCAGTGTTTCCTTCAGCTCCACTTCCCTCCCTCTCTCTGTGATTCCTTGCAGGCCTTCCAGGCGTAACAACAACCATAAAAAATTAGGCTTCTTAAATGAAAGATCACAGACTTTGATTCTTTTTTAGAGTTTGCCCAACAGCAGGCATCATCTGGCTAACCATCACCATGCAATGAATAACTTGGATCAAAAAGAGAGCTTTATTAACTGCCCTCTCACATGAACACAGACTAAGAAAGAACTATTTATGTACCACTGAAGCCAAAGCAGTACAATGATAATTTTATCTAACATCAGAAAAAAATCTGTCAGGAAAAAATTCCACCGTCAGGAAAGGTTCATTATCATTTTTACTAGTTCAAAGTCCAGGAACCCTAGTGTATTTCAGCAGCTAATAAAATTACTCCTTGGGATTTTTAAAATTTTCAGTTCATTGTGCTTATATATTCCAGGGATTAAAAGGACAAATGCATCAACAGTCTGAAGAAATGCTGTCTAAAATGGAGTCATTCTACCTGAAAACAACAATTGACTGTAATATTACGAATACTTAGCTGTGGTACAGTAGACACTGAGGTGCTTCACAAAGAAGTCTTTATATAGGTGGGACAATTGCAGCACAGTCTTGGTGAAGGTCACGGAGCACAAACCTGCTTTCAGAACAGCAGGGCAGTGTGCCCAGCAATGCACACACTTAACCAGGCTGGTTTACATGTGCAAGTTTGCTTAGTTGCACAAAGGGATGTGCAACAATACCTGAGCATCCAGACAGGGTTCCTAAGACTGACAGTGACAGGCTAAAGGAAAATACAAGATTGAGTCTCTCCTGAGCCTGTCACATCCATCAGCATATAATCTGCACCCCTCTTCCCAGTCAATCCGCTGATCACGTCGTGGAAAAGAGCACGCACTGTTTACTTTGCAAGAAAAATGTGGTTGAACTTCTGAGAATCACACATGACCTTCTGGTGGGAAACTCTTGCTAGAATGGTAAATGAACTTTCCAGGCTGGGGACAGAAGAGGAAGAGGCATACTGAAAGAGAGGAAGGCAGGACACCAAGGTATGCTTTCTGGAATAAAGACCTAAAAATACCAGAGTTTCTAGAGCATGCCTGTGTACTGCTTGCTGAGCTGCCTAAAGAAGGCAAGTACAATTTGTGTGATGCTGCTTAGGTCAGAGGAAGGCAGGTGGTCTTTTATTTCTTGTTTATTTTTTGTATGCCTTGTCTGAGATTTCCAGATGGCGTGGCTCAGGGATCTCAATAGCTGCTGTCCTAGCAGACCAGGAGCGTGGAAGTGATGGGGAGTCTCCAGCTTCTTTTCAACTGCTGTCCTGGTAGTGTGGCCTCCTTTCTGTACCTGTGCCTGGTTTTTACTCCTGCATTCATCCATGTTGAGCCAATTTAGCATACCTAGAGATAGGGACTCACTTCTCAGAAACTCTCTTTCACCTTAACACATAGCTATTGCTCCTGCTGTTGTTGTTTCCCCCCCCTTTCTGCTGTACTGAATAACAAATAACAAGCACTAGGGAGTAGAAAGGGCCTTCTTACAGCTACATGTTTTGGTCAGACTGTAATGAGATGAACAGGAGAAACGTCTGACTACTGGCTACCCCAGCTGCCATGCAGGAGGGTGGATGCTGTTGTTTCTCTTGGTGTTGCTACAGCTGTTGTTCCCCAACAGGGCTATGTTGCCAATGTTTTAACTCCATCTGTTACACAGGTCTCACTTCCTCTGTAAAATGTACATAGATGTATATACACACATAATTCTATAGCTCCCACAGTTCGCCTTCTTCCTGCCCCTCCTCAAGTCCTGTGATACTTTACCTGGCTAAAGCTTGTTTTGTTAGTCTCCCCAGCTTAGCAATAGCATTTGCAGAGGGCAGGTATCTGGCTGGCATGGGGAGGAACTTGCCCTCAGAGAAGCTGCGATTCTCAGAGTGGACAAACTGGTCATGCTGCCCTCTTCTGTGCCCGCTCACTGAACTTGGGCTCCAGCTCCTCTGCAAAGAGAAGGTGGAAACTACTAAGGAGAAGGAGGACAATGAGCACCACAGCTTTCAGTTTCNTCAAGATACAGCAGCGGCAGTGCAAACGTAGCAGAACCGAAGAGCAAATCAAGAGGAAAACACACCACCAAAGCTCCCTTCACATCCCAACTATTTTTTGTTGTTGTTACTTAATTACATAGTGGTTTACAATTTTTTGCAGAGACCTTTAATACCGAGTCTCTGTGTGGATTTTTGTTAGTGTGAGAATAAAAGCACTTTGTTAATTTCCAAGATTGGTTGCAGTAATGCTTTTTTCCTTGCTATTTGTCAGAACTTTTAGAGCTTTCCTGCCTATTATGCTTTTTTTCTTTTTTTGTATGAATAGCACTACATAAATATACCACAACCAGCCTGGCAAGAGCAGGAATTTGCTAATTGAATGCAAAATCATATTCAAATTGATAGCAATCTCCCTCCCTTTAGCTTGCCTCTGCATGTTCATTGGAATTTTGCTTTGACTGTGAACCAGAGTTTGATGAAAAAATCTTCACTTCTCATGTTTGCATCCTGCAAATGTTATGTCTTAAATCCCTCTTTTTTTCCACATGACTTCATGTGCTAGCAATTTGACTTAATGAGCAGCTACAATAAATGTACTGTATGGAAATATTGTTGTAAGTCTGCTAGAACATTCCCATGTTTAAACAAACTGTTGCATTGAAAGAGATGTAAAATATATAATTACACTGAAGCCTTGAACGAAATCCTGCTTCTTATTTCATTCTTACCCTTTTTTGGACAATGTGAGTAGTCCTTGTTTATGCCTTCTTTTTGAAAAACATTGCTGAGCTTTTAACCATCAGAGCTTTGCTTTCCCTACCATCATGCATGGATGCTACTAAAATGAATAGGTTTCCTTGTGTATTGTTTGTTTTATTTGAAGGTCTGCCAAATTGCGTATGTACTGAAGTTATTTTAAAAAGTCTCAGATATGCCCATTGGTAATTTTATCTGGGAATTTAATTTACTGAAGGCAACAAAAAAACAGAGCCTAGAATTAAGGGCAATGAGATTTCCTCTCTGGTGTATTTACAAATATTAGACAAGTTAAATCTGAATTCTCCTCTGCTTCGGTGCCATCCTGCTCTGGTTTTTCTTGCCTACATTAAGGCACAAGTCACGGGTGCAAGTGGACATTCCACACATAAGGGTTGATATCTGTTTTTTAATATTTTT
>VZTR01015113.1:49026-108820 GCA_013400775.1 Chaetops frenatus
TGCTAGTGCTAGCAAGGATTTCTTTCCTGAACATGGGCTTTCCCTGTGACCTGTGTTTTCTCTCCAGCATCCCAGCCTTCTTTCTTTGGAGATGCAGTGTAAGCCCTAAAAACCTCCCTGGATATGGTGTGTCACAAGAGACTCAACCCAGCTGGGGAGTCCGGCCCCATGAGCCATGAGACAACTGCACTTCAGGCCTCATGCTGTCAACAGCATTACCAAAATGGGAATACTTCCTGTTGACCCACATGTTTTGGTTTGTCAGGCAGATATTTACATTATTTCTAATGGAAAGTTGACATTTTCTGCTGCAAGCAGACATTTTTTTGGTTGAGACTTCATTTTTCCTTCAAAAAGTCTTTGGTTAGAAGTCCTTTGAGCTATCACTGCTCTGCTCCCCTACCTAGTTAGTTTTAGATGCTGCTTTTGAGGTTTGTGCTAAACTATTTATTTTTATCTCTGGGCTAGGGAGCTTATATCTGCTTTTATCATAGTTTGCATCTTAGTATGCTTCAGGATAACATTTCCTTTCAGAATTAATGTTGCAGGGAGGCCTTGGCAGCCCACAAAAGGCAGGATGGGACACTTTGCATCAGTGCTCAAAACCAGTTAGTTAAAAGGTCCTTGCTCTTGTCACCCTGGTTTATCTTTTTAAAATACAGATAACAGTTATTCTTGTAAAATGCCTGGTTTCTGTAGCGCCAAGGGATGAGAAAGGACAGAAAATCTCACAGGCCAATGCTGGTGAGCCCCAGCCTGAACCTGGTCCAGCCTTCAACGAGGAATGCAGCATTGCTCTGGGTCCTGGCTCACAAATGCCTTCTCTGAGCAGACATATGCTCCTCTGAGGCCTCCTGCTTGCTTTACATGACTCGGCATCACAGACTCTCGCTCCTGAGAATATTTTGAAAAACTTCTTCAGAACACTATTTTAAGCAGTTTGTAGCACCTGCACAATAATAGCACTATCACACTGTTTTACAAGGCCATAATTTGGTTCTCTCCCTGGCATAAACCAGGAGAGCTTTATTCTGGTAGTTTCTCCACTTGGTGACTGGCTTACTGCCTTGTAAAACAGCACGATGGGACTATTACTACTGGAGGAAGGGACAGGCATCGGGAGAGCCAATTGGTTGACACCTCTTTTTCATTTAGCATAATATTTTTCTTCTTGGAAGTAGCATATAAACCAAAATGTTTGCAACTGTAACACCTCATAACTTACTTTACCCCTGCAATCCAAAATCAATTTCAGTGTAGTTTGCTTAATTTATAACCAACCTACCTATACTATTGTTTATTGTTTACTGTTTATGCACCACTGTAAACAAGGAGGACATGACCACCACGCACAGTGGGGGAGGACAAGGTGGCCATGGCACCTGACTGTGAGCAGGAGCATCTGCATCAGATGGAGCAGTGGCTGGCGGAAGGGCTACAGCCCCCTGGCTTCCTGCAAGTCTGCTGGCTGGAAAGGCGCAGGACACTTCATGACACTGGCAGGGTTTTCCTAAGTACTCTCATGGTTCTTTCTGAAAAATTTGTTCACTTGCACCTGCAAGACTTTGACATGGTAGGGAAATTCTTATTGCCCCTGTTTGACATACCAGCATTTTGGGCAGAGATGGGCAAAGATGTGCACTGGCTAGCATTTGACCACCAGCAACAGAACAGATTCCATGGACCAGCCCTTTGCTGTCAATTCTGCTTTTTCCCCATCCCAGACAGCATAAGGGTTCTCCTCTTAGTGATGTCCCACATGCCAGAGGGAACGCAGGATGCTGCAAGTAGCTCTGAGCATTAGCAGAGTTGGGCTGTAATATCTGGGCACAGAGATTAGATTATCAGGGCTGTGCTACTACTGCAGCACAAGTACTTTCACAACACCTTTACTTCCTTCAAAACTAGATTTTTTTTGTGATAAAATGCCTCTTTAAAAAAAATTGAAATTGCTTTCAGGAGCTCAGAGACGATGTTTCTGTGCATGTAAATTTTCTCATTATTTGCTTCTTTTTACTGTTTAACATATTCAGCTTGGACCAATGAATTGTCAACCCAAAGCTGATCTATGTGTAGGAAAAGGAACTCTCATCTCTCTTAGGCTTGGTGAGGAACTCTCATGTCACTTAGGCTTAGTTCCTGGCTAATCTGATCCTGACTAGCCTTACATCCTCTTACCAAATCAGACCCAGTGTCTGTAGAGGACATAAGGAACAGCACAGTTGCCAAGAACAAGTTTTGCTAAACTACCACTTGACAACTTTTTCTCTTTTTTTTCCTTTCTTTTTTTTTCTGTCCCAATTGAGTTTTCTTCAATCCAGATTCTGAGAGCATCTGCCCAGCACAAAGTCAGGGTACTGCTACTACTGCTCAGATAGTGGTAGTTTTTCCAAGAGCTTTCCCAGGAGCATAGATGGTATGGAAATCTCCTGCAGATGTGAAGGTTGTTTAAGTTCCATTTCCTTCTTTCATGCCTCCTCTGACACAAGGGGCCTTTAGGGGATGGGTTAATATCATTTCAATGCAAGGGCATACTCCAGCAGTACCTGGCTGGTGTGGGACCCAGAAGGCTGCAGGGAGCAGTGACAAAGCAGAAAGCCTGCAGCCTGATACAAGCTTTGCTAGGAGTAAGTCAAATCAGGTGATTAGCTCCCTTCTTTTCCCACCCTTAACCTGGCCTTGTACAGTTAATAAATAATACTTCTAAACATCACACATCCAGATGAACAGCATTTGCTCTTCTAACTGTGCAATTGCACATCTCCTTGCAAATTTGCCAAATTGCTTGCTAGCTGCACTTGCCTCCTGAACTGCTCTGAAATGATTGCTCTCAGGTTCCCCTGAGCTGCCTAAAAGTTGCTGTGGAGGCATGTTCAGTCACACCGGTGAAGGCCTGTCACAAGAGTGGGATTGATCTTGTCAGTTCTTTTTTTTGCATTTATGTCTCTGGTTTGAGTTTCTCGTGGTTTGAGTCACTGCCTTGAAAAAGGCTCTGCCCTGCCAGTCCCTGCTGTTCCCTGGGGATGCTCCCTTGCCTGATTTTTCAGCGGCAGGACATGTCTCAGCTGCCTACTGCAATTCCTGCTGCGGGGGAGCAGAGTGAGCAGTGTGAGCCACTGTGGTTCACGTCCCCCTGCGTCCCCGAGAACCCAATTAATGGGCTTATTGCAGTGAACACGAACAGCTGGACTGCGAATGATGGCAGCTGAGAAGCAGGTTAGATCATCCAGACCTATCCCAGCTGCAGGGATAGCAACCTGCAGCTTGGAGCAGTAACCAGGGCTAATTCCCATATAGGCTAGGGTCGGATGCCTTTAAGGGACAGGCTGCCAGTGCACTTCCAGCAGACTGAGACAAGCACGTCAGAAAAAAACATTCAGTCTTGAAAATGCCCTGGTGGCTGTACGGCTGTAATTTAAATCCTTTCCAAATCCCACCAGCAAGTTTCCTTGTTAAATCTGACCCGCTCAACATCTCTGCATTGCTGAGGACGTGGAAAGTGTGATCCTCTCCGTGGGCCTTGGGGTGGCGAAGCAGGGCTCCGGGCTGTGCTGCTCCCCTGCTGGGGCAGCAGGGAGGGGTCTGGTGTGCCTCCGTGCCCGGTGTCCCCATGTCCCCGGGGGGGCTGCCAGGCCCTGACCACAGCCCGCCTGTCCCTCCAGCCGCAGGGCAGCCACAGGGGGCGGCTGGGAGGGTTCTGCGCTGCCGTGGCAATGTCAGTATTCTTGCAAGAAAATGGAACGTTTTTATTTAAATCGTGGAATTCTTCTCTCTAGGGAAAGCATGGAAAAAATGACATAAACTCGCATATTAAAATCTAACAAGTTTATTCACATTTCAGATCACTTTTTTTTTTTTTTTTTTTTTTTTTTTTTTTTTTTTTTTTTAAAAAAAAATTTTTTTCTGNTGAAGAAAACATTTTGTACTGAAGGGACAGTCTAGTTCCCGCTTAGTTGATCTTCCCAGTGCACAGCGTGCATCTTGGCTGCATCTTAGAGAGACTCTTCAGAGTGCTGCTGACAGGATTTAAAGCTCGCCAGTGCTGCTGGGCTGAGTTTAAAGCTTGGGCTTTAAAGCCAGCTGCCGTGGGGGCTGTCTGTGTTTGCATGCATAGTTAATCAGACATCGATTAACATCTTTAGCACAACAAATCCCTGTGGGTCACAATTTAATGGATCCGTTCTGGGTCAGAGGCATAGTGCAGTCCATTTGAGCTTGCAGAAAACTGGCTCCTGACAGTGAAGTGGGATTGTTTCTTGTCGTATCATCAGCACTTCAGACAAGTTTCCTGATTTTGTAAACATATTCGAGAGAGGGATGTTTTATTTATCAACCGTTTTCCCTGCCATCCTCCTTCCCTGATGGAAACTTTGTTAACAATTTTTTTTCCCTTTTCTTTCCTTTTCTTCAGACCTTCCAGTTAAACCCACAACTGATCATTTTGTTGTTCCAGTGCTCCTACTCTGCGAGATTGCACACCTGGGGATTTTTACAGGAGTTTAATTTTTGTCTAATTCCCACGGGGTTTGGTACCCCTCTCTTAACAAGAATCAGAATAGCTTACATTCCTGCACCATGCTTTTCCTCCCAAAGGACCCTAAAACCATTTACAAACTATAAAAGCTGCTTTTTCTCTAAACAGAAATCACTTTACCCATCAGTGAAGTGCAGCCACCTGGAGGGGAGGCAGAGCGGAGAGCAGCAGCTGCTTAAACACTCCCAATATTGTTACATTTTAAGCTGAAAAGTGATAAGTACTAATATCCAGCTGAATGTATGGCTGGCATTTCAGAAAGTAGGATGTAATTTTTCAAACTGTAATTTGACCTAGAGAACATACTCTGTTCTTGCCCCAATTTAATTTTAGCATGCAGTCAAACAAGCAGCTTATGACTTATTATAAAGAAAACCAGGACCTCTGTCAGGAAATTATCCTGAAGTTATGTAGAAAGGAAGAAAAGAAAGAAGTGATAATAAGCTCCCAAGAACAACTGTGCAGTATTATTTCATGAAGGACTAAGTGCTGAGCAATCTCAGGCTGTTTGTTTTTCGAGTCTCAGATAATTACAGCCCAGGGGGATGGGCTGCAACAATGCTCTAGATGGCACGCAGAAAAATTATCTGTCTCATCACTGTCAGAATATAATAATAATGACTGTAATGATGATGATGATGGTGATGATGATGATAATAGCAGCAACAACAACAACAATAACAATAACAATAAAACCCCAAAAACTAATATTGATGATACAAATTAAGTCAAGTTCATGTGCTTGAGGTCAGTTTCCTTTGTTTTCAAAGAGATTACTTTTTGATGCCTCAGAACTGCCCAGCTCTACTATGGCACGCAGTGTGCTTGGGAATACATACATTAAAACTACAGAAAAATCACCCTGTGTCTGGAGTTTTCATGTGTGTGTTACCTAGTTACAGGTGATGTGCCAAGAGAGAAATTCTATATGCATTTTAAAGTGCTGTGACAAGAGTAAAGATTTTAAATGAGCACCCTACTGAAAAGGAGTTTCACAGAAGACATTTACACCTACTGAGATTGCAGTTGTGTGGCTGTCATAGCAAGAATAATTACTGCTTATTTAACAATCCTCATCTGGGCGTTTCCCAGTGATCCTGAGGGACTGCAAGAGAGACTAATGTCTTTTACACCCATCGAAGTGATAAAAAGGCACCATTGCTCTTTTAATGGAAAGACTCAGATTTTTAAATGTCATAATACACTAGTAAAGGACAGGCTGTAGCAGGCTGTCATAGACCAGGCAATTTCTTAAAGTTGCTCCCATTGTTGAGCCTGGTGCTTGAACTGGCTCTGGAAAGAGACATTACTTTTGTAGACTGTGGGAAGCAAAGCCGTTCACACCTCTTCCCATAATAATGTATTCTTTATTTTACTAAAACATACAGGCATTAAAGAACTGTCATTTGGTGGAGAACATTACAAATGGAGAACATGAGGTAAGAGCTGAAAAAGGATTGAGATGGCATATGGGCAAAAGGGAGTGACCTGACTTCAAACTGACAGAATGAACCTGTGTTATTCCCTCTGCATTTGCCCCAGAAATATCTGGATCTCACATATGACTCCTACATCCTGCCACAAACCAAACCTGCATCTTCCTCTACTGTTTTCTGTACTACCCATTTGAAATGCCAGTGTTAATACACTTTAACCAGAGGGTTCATAGCTGTTCTGGAGTGCTCTTGTTAGACTTTGAAGAAAATTACACTTTTTTAACAGATAGAAGAGTTTAATGGGCAAAATAAAACAGGATATATTAATGTTGAATATTTAAACATATCATAAATTGCAGAAGTGAAAATAATTTTAAAAACAGTAAGTTTGCTGTGTAGATCATTTTTCTTTTTCTCATGCTGATGAAATCCACACCGAGGTCCAAGTAGTACCATCATAACAGAACACCTCTACCCAAACACCTATCAAGCAAACGGGTTTTCTGCAGTTTGATTCTTCTCAACCTCGATTTTGATCCTTAGTTAATATCTTCTCTATAAACTTATACTTCTTTTCAAAGGTAAATTACATTTTTCTAATTACTACAACTTCTTCAAAAGAAGGCATGCTAGATGGTAAAGTTAGACTTAAGGCAGGTTGACTAAAGAAATTGGAGTGTTTGTCTTTTATTAGCATTAATTGAAGATAACCCTTTTTATTCCATTTGGTCCCCATAAGATGTTTCCATCTGTTGTGAAGGTCATTCACAAGGCAGAAGTCATAATCAGGTTCACTGACTGGGAAGGCAGAGCATGTAATTCTTGCAAGGAGGTCAACTGATATTCCATCCCTCAGAGATAAGGGTCCACAACAGAATGAAGATAACATCAGAGTCATTGAGGGAAAGAGTAACTGTACCTGAAAAATACATGATGATCAAACCTGTAAAATATGTCTGCAAGAAACCTTAGAAGGTCTTGATGTTTTTATCAACTCTATCTTTTTAAGTACTGAAGTGACATAAAAGCAGGGGGAAATGATTATAGAATTTCAATTCCTTTACAGTATTTATTTCAAAGACCATGGATCAAGTGAAAATACAACAGAAATAACCCTGGTCAAATTTATTTGAAAAGTATAAGTGCATCCAAAGCCTGGGAAGCTTTGGAGACCCATTATTTTAAGTATGAAGTGTAAGTTTCTTATCCAACAAACATTTATACACCATCTGATTTTGAGAGTCTCCCATCAAGTTCAACAAGCCTAATAGGTTGCCTAATTTTAAGCACTGTTCAGTACTTAAAGATCTTTTTTATCTCTACTTCAGCTCTATTCAGCAGATCACGCTTTTTGTGTACACAGAGAAGCTCATCATGCTTTGAGAAACATGATGCCTAGAAGTTTTGTTAATTTCTGTAATGGAGAATAGAGAATTTGTACCTTGGACACCTGGGTGAAATGTGCACATGAGGTGCACTCTGTTATGAGGAGATTCACATTCTGGAAGGGGAGGAGTAAAAGTCTTGAGATGAATTTACCATTAGCCTCAATTTTTGTCAACTAAGTAGAGGAAACACTTGAGCAGTAGTGTTCATATTATCAAAGCTATTTTCTGAATGTGTTTGAACAATTACCTTTTGGCAGCTATATAACCCTGACTAAACTGCAGTATTAGCATGGATAATTCTGGCATAGATGAAGTATGGCAATAGATATGAGTTTGTAAATCTGCATCTGGTTTTATAGCTTGTGGGTAAAAACTGCCAAAGCGAATTGTTTTCCTACAAAGAGATCTCTGGCATCTGCCATTTATTTTTTCCTGCTAAATAGAAAAAGAGGTTTGTGGATATGACAAAAAAACTTTGGCTTTGTAAGAAATCTTGCTCAAAGAGTAATGATAAAAAGTGTTTAACTTACAATTTCTGTAAGTAGTATTTATTCTGCAAGTATGTAATATCCATTGTAAAAAGTTTAATATGTCTCTGTGATTGTTCATTGGGTGACACTGGAAGAGATACTTAACAGGTCTGTTTTTATCACTGCATCTGCCTAATGATCTACCACATGTGCATACCATGTGGAAGAATGGGCACCAAATAGACAGACTTGGAGTAGGTACAGGACTATATTTTAGGAAAAATTTGAGCTTGGGTTCAGAGGTAGGCTCAAGGTCAGCCTGAAATCACCTTTTCAGCTCTGGTGAGATTTCACATTGGCATGGTAGGCAAAGGCATGAGAGGACTGGTTTTGTCACTAATACTGAAAATTTCACTTGCTAGCTGTTGTGCTTGTGACTGCTGCTTGCCCCCAAAATTTCAGAAGTAAAAGTATCTTCAGGCAGTTATGCTTGCATTTCTGCTCTATTCAGAAGAAGAAGAAGCACTTTTAGGTTCCACATATTCTCCAAACCTGTGGAGGAGTTCCCTCTCTGAGAAATCACCCAACTCTTTCACCTAATCCTCATGACAAAAATGATTTGTTGTGCTGAGTATGACCTTGGTACTGCAGTAATGTGATATGATTGTAAGGAAAGCAATAATAACCTTTCATAAGACTCCTGCCTCTTCCTATTTTGTAACAAGAATATAATCCCCTATTACTGCAGGGTAATCCAGAAAAGACTCTGTTGCATTTTATGGGATCATTTGATGAAGAGGTGTTCTCTTTCTTCCTTTCCCTGACAGAAATGCAGTGTGATTTCAAATTGAGTCCATCCCTCAAACCATTATAATTGTACTGGATGAGCTACATGACATGAGGTGCCATATGGTACATATTTTTTAAACCTGGAGGAAATAGCCAGCCTTTCCCAAAATGAAAGCTTTTCTCATAGTCATCACAGGGCTTTAAAAAGGTTTAAATCCTCATCAGAAGTGACTAATGCCACTTACAGTAACAAGTGGGTCTCCTTTTCCTTCGGGTAAATGGCAGTTCTTAAGAAAGTGTAAGGTCTGTACACTACTTCTAGTAGTGTTTCATTCATGTTAAGTCCCAAGTAGTCACACTGGTAAGGAGTTGCCAGTATTCATGCTGTATCCTTACAACAGGCCAGTTCCCACAGCTATTCATAAGATTTATCCATCAGCTGAGCCATTTCCAGGCAGATGAAAAAGGAGGAATTTTTCTTCTCATTCTTCTGATCGCTAACACATGAGCTGTGATTTTAATTTGATACTGTAGATGCAATACAGTTACTGAGTTTTCCTACCTCGATTTATATTATGGAACAAAAATGCTATTTTCCAGGGGAAATTCTGCAGTTTCTTCTTAGGAACCCAAGTGTGTATTTGTCAAGCTATATTGGTGCTTTGCTTAATTTTAAATAGATCTGAGTTTACAGAACTCTGTGAAGTCTAAATCAGATTTTCCAATGATTAATGGAAAGGTGTCAGGGAAAATTCTCATATGAACTGTGATCATCAGCAACCAAACCCAGACCTCAGAATTGTACACGTAGACCTACAAAGATTGCTTGGATGACAACGTGGTTTTTGGGTGGTATTGAGTTAGCTTGGAGGTTCCTCCTGGATTCTACTTCTCTGCTGTTTGCAGCAGGAAAAAAGGGCCAGGCAGGATCCATCCTTGACCAGTTTGTGGGTATGGTTTTAATTCCTCAGGGCTGAGAGCTGTAGCTGACATTAGGTTTCTCTGAGTATAGGAAATCAGAATGTAACCGAAAGAGGAAAGGGATTAGAAGGATGGAAAAAAGGGAAGAGACACAACCACAACTCTAAAACAGTTCCTACTGTGTGCAATTTAACCCATGCCTATTGTGTTTAGCTGCCTTTTCCCATGCACTTGTTTTTGATCTACAGCACACGCGACGGTGGTAACTGCTAAAACCTAGGAAACATTTGCAAGCTATCAAAGGAGGTGGAGTCACTCAGGCAACTGGAAAGGGAAACTCTGCTATTTCTCAGGATATTTATAGAAGGGTACCCCCAGTGCCATTTGTGCTTCAGGGAGGTCCTTCTCTTGATTACCGATAGTGTGTACTTTAGCCATGTGTGGTGAAGCAGATTGGGCTCAGCACTGGGAGCCACAGTTCCCCTTTCCCAGAGATTCCTTTGAACTTTGCAGCCCTGTGCAATAAACTTATGTGTGGTGTTAGGCTGGCCCACCCAGAAGCGAGATATTTCTTGGAAGCTGTCTTGCTCTTCCCTATGGCAAGCTACTGTGAAAATGCTATGGGTAAGATCTCTGTGTCAACACTGCTTCCCCCTCCCGTCCCTGCTGCAGCCTGCCCACTGGAGGCAGACCAGGACCATCCCAGCTGGAGCAGCACCTTTTCCTCAGCACTGTTTCTGATTCCATGTGGACTGCTGGAAAAGCAGGATGTTCACTGACAACCTCAAGTTTGCCCAAAGCTATTGTTTCAGCTTTTGTTTTTAATTGCAGCATTCTCAATAGCTGGCCTCTTTTCCTCTTTTCTGATTATGAAACAGGGTTATGTTCCATGTGTTTTGTTATTGATGGTGCAGTTCCAATCTCTAACCCATTCTCAAAACAACAATTGGAAAATACTTTTCAGGTCCCTCTCGCCAGTAACAGCTGGTGCATTTTCAAAGACTTTGGTTTGAGATGAGAGAGGGGAAGGGAGCACCAGAAGGGCTAAGCAAGCCTGACAGCTCTCTTATCCAAACACACTGTCATTCCCATGATTGATGGAGTCCTTGGCCAAACTCTGGAAGGCTTTCAAACACACTGTTCTGGGGTGATGTGAGTTTCAGAAGGTCATTCTGGCAGGTGTGACTAAATGCAAATTAAGTGTTAGCTCCCCAGATAAATACTGACTCCGGGAAGATAACAAGTACAATTTTCACAACTCACTACCTTTGAGCAAAGCAAATTGTCTCAGAATTTAGAAATATTCTTAAGAAACACTGAGAATCTTACAGTTGATTAGGCACTGAGTATTAAGTTTAAAAAGTTAATACTTCTGCCAAAAAATGTATGTTTTACAACCAAATCTGTCAATGTATATTTTTATTATGTGGCTTTAAAAAACAACAAAAACAATTTTAAAAAAGGGAATAAAAAAGAAAGAAAGAAAGGGCAACAGAGAAAACCAGTAACAACAAAAACCCCAAACTAATCAACCAAACAGAATAAAACCCCAAACCCATAAAACTGCTACCAATCACTCTGTTCTCCTCAAACCTTCCAAACCTTACCATATTCAAAGTAAAATTTCAGTCTGGTATCCAGAAAATTGTCCTGTTTACTTAAAACTTCTTCAAGGACTAGCTTATCAGCAGGAAAAGGCTTGTGATAGAGCTATGCTGAGGAGTTAAAAACCCTAAATTCAAATGCCTTTAAAGCATCCCAGTCTGGAAGGGAAGCAGTCTTATATCCTTACATGTATTGTTCATATCCTTGTAATATGATAGGTTGATAGCCTTAATATGTATTCTCAATACAAGACAAGTATTTAATACATTACAAAGCTAAATGCAAATGTGACTCAATTTAACAATTTCAAATGCACTGTCCAAATAGTAAGGTCAAATAAACACACACATCATTTAAATGGAACTCTCCGTTTTGATGTCCATATACTAGAAAAAACATTTTTTGAGTGTTTTCTTCTACTGGGAGTTATGACTAAGATGTCTATCAGCCTATGAATGCCTTGCCCTGACAAAGTTTCAGTGTCAAACAAAAGGACTTTGGCTTCCAGAAAGTGAATCGCCACCTTTTTTTCCTTTGTGAGTAACACTTTGCACATAGAAGACCTTCCACTGAATTTCCAGGAGTGGGAAAAATCTCCCTATGCCTTTGGGAGACTGGAATGTGTGAAATGAGGATGAGAGAATGTGTTAGGTTCCCGGTGATGCACAAGTCGGAGCAGATGTAAGGAATTAACTCCAGTTCATCCCTCTGCTAATGTGTTGCTGTAGCTATTAAACCTTACCCTCATCATATTAATAACAGTAAGTCAGTGGAGAGTTACCTGCCCATCACATGGGTCTACCTTTTCTGTGTTTTCCCAGGGTTCTCCAGAGAGCCAGACATTCACAGTTTTTCTTTGGATTGGCATACACAGGTTAAAGAAGCAGCCCACAAAACTGTTTAATATTCATGTGTCTGTACAATTGGTGAGGCTCTTGGTTTTGCCAGCAGGCAAATGGGTAGAAATCAAAGACTCTATTCCATCACTGTATGAGCTTTGTGGCCGCTTCTGGATAAAATAATCCTGGAATTTGACATTAAACTGGAAAATACTGGAATTAATTTTGCTTTTACAATTGCACTAAATATGGTCAGTGCTTCATCCCCTGTCACTGAAGGACAAGAGAAGATTTCTGCCATGGATGCATCAGATTTGTCATGTGCAAAAATATTCCTCTTGGCAAGCCTTCATAATCAAGCCCATTTCTTGCTATCATTGATGCTGCTGCCTGGTTTTCTCTCTTTTCCAACTGCCTCAGATCCCTCCCCCCTTAAAAGTCCCAACTAACTTGTCTCAGGGGCCCAAATTCCTGCACGTGTCCAAGACTGCATTTTAGCACTTTGCATCCTACTCAAATTGGGTATCTGTGCATGTGCCTTCCAGTGTGCCCTTAAAATGAGAAATCTTATTTACCATTACACTACTTAAACCCTGTAAAGGCAACTAGACGTTTCATTTACAGCTGGGTTCTGAATGCTGGCCTTGAGGATTTCATTCTGGTTTTAATTTCTTGGATACTTTTGTTTTGAATATACTGTCAGAGATTGAAATCTTGCACAGGGTGGGAAGGGGAAAGAGAGCAGAGGAGTCACCACATTACATAGCTTGTGAAAGGCTGGAACAGAATGGCTGCTGTAGAACAATGCACATTTAGAAAGACACAGAGCCTGTGCTGGCAACTTTAGGCAGCTTTAAAGTAATGTGGATATAATATGTCCCCAGCATGAGGCTGCATAACTCTGCCAGAGGACTGCAATGAGAAGGACTGCCAAAGAGTAAGTGCAGAAAAGTTCCCAGTATCTCACAGACCGGAGCAGCTATGGAAAGCCATGGTAGAAGATGCTTTATTGTTGCAAGTATGGGTGGGGTAGGGCTTCCCCATCTATGTCAACACTGTTGTCTCCGCAGTTCTTTTTCAGATAAGGGAGTTAAATCAGCCCTCCACAGGTTATGCTGTTCCTTCACATACCCCTTCACCTTCCTGATTCTTTCACAGAGACAACCTTTGCCAGCATGGCAAACAGTATTTGTGGTGCTTGGTTGCTTGAGGTCTTTGAACTGGGCTCCATGGCCTTTCCATAGGACAGATACTCCAGTGTCAGAGATTGAACGAGAAAAGTATTTGATAGAACACACACACACACACACACACACACACACACACGTATCTGAAGATACGTAGACAAAAAGTCAGAGTTTTGTTCTGAGTTTGGAGAAAGGGATGTAAATGTGCAGGCACTTGGTTAATAAGGGCTCATTTAACCCTTACTAGTCCCTCTTGCTGTCATTACCTGGGGTAGATGGCACAGTGTGAGTCAAGGGTCACAAAAAGCAGGAAGAGTAGACTCACACAGTGTGTCATACATGCAAAATTGATAAAATGGAAGAGCTGTTTCTTTTCACTTTACATACATGACTAATGATTTCCTGCCAAAGTAGTTCCTTATGTGAAACTTAACGCTTTCTGACACTTAATGTTGTTTGGTCATGAGTTACCATTCTAGGGTTCATCATACTGTATTTTAAATGCCTGTTAATGTACCTTAAGGCTCTAATTATGTCATACTCCTTGTTCATAAAAAAAAAATAAAAAAGAACCACCGACTGACCAAACAAAAAAACCCAATCAAAACTAAACAGGAAAAATCACTCCCTGCCCCGCAAAAAACTCCGAACAAACTGGAATGTACAAATTCAATTGATTAGTTATATAAAAAAAATTCAATTAAGTGATAGCAGTACCATGGATATCCTTTTCTTAGGTGTCATGAATTTGACTGCCAGATTGGACTGTTCTGAAGGTTGTTTCCAAATATTGGTTTTGATCTGTTGCTGAAATACCAACTAAACCCACATGTATTTTAGTAGTGTATTACTACAGTGATTACTTAAATCAGAAATGTGGTTCCTAAACTTGTTATGCACTCCAAACCTAAGGTGAAGTCTACAGAAGATAATAGGGGTCAAGCCTCCATTAATCTCCTTCCACACTCCATTTAATTTTCTTCATTAGAGTAGGCCCTCAATATAGTAGAAGTATGGTGATTATTTTTCATAAAATGGGGTAATATTTTAGACATTTTATTCATCAAAGTGCACGAGGAAAGGGGATAAAACAAATAACGGTTTCTGAGAAGGAAATCCTGCAGATAATTGACCTTAAAAATAATGAAGTTAGGTGGAGAAACATTTGCCAGTCTTCCCATAGTAGACTGAAACATCTGAACTTCAAGGAGAGGTGTGAGGAGCAAAGGGGACACAGAGGAAGGAAAGCACATAAGCAGGAGAAACAGGCTGTTTGGAAGGTGGTTATTTTTAAATCGCCTCAACACTATACTTCAAAGAAGAATTTGATCTTACTTCAAAATAAAGGAATAAAACCACACAGAGAGTGAGAAATTAGGGTGAGAATACATTCCTCTTGCTCTTCTTACTCGTGTGCATTTACATCTGTGAAAGCTCCTGCTTTGTTTAGAAATGAATGTGTGCCCTGAGAGGCATGTAACAATGAATTTGTTCTTAAGCCTAGGCAGAGACTTTAATAGATGTTAATAATTTTTATGGCTTTAGTGAAAACTCTTACTGTTTAGATCCCATACAAATAAAAGCGTTTCTATCACCTGTCATAATACCCTATATTGTTGTAGGTTAAGATAAAAGTCCATTAGAGTGATTGGCTGACTGACTGCAAGGATTCAAAGGCTGTTTATCTCGATTAATTAAAGACCTGTAATTACACCGGTTTGACCTCGAGGACAGCAATTACTCCACAAAAGCTCTCTACAGGAAACCAGACATTAGCCTTGGCTAATTAGCTTGACATTCACAAACTGCCTGTATCAGAATGCAGATGGTTTGGCAACACCAGCATTCCATCAGCACCTACCAGTGCTGCATGAACTGCCTCCAGAAAAGCAGCTGCCTGTCACTGACAGCTAAGAGTGAAATTATTTTCTTGATGGCTTTTGTAATTTGCATTTAGAAAAATCCTTTTTCCCAGAGATGATTTCCCATGGAGGAAAATGGAATAAGAGGATGGCAGCCTGGGAGATTGACTCAATTTATTATGGGAAAAACTAGAGGAGTCTGGTTCCATAAACTTTTCCTGGTCCTTCTGACAGTGATTAGTCTTCTCATGCCTATTGGCACATTCCTTCCTCTTGTCAAACCCTTGTCTATAGGGTTTATATTTAGGATGCTGTAGGCTTCCTACATATGGTCCAAATACAGCAGCACATAAAGCAAAAAATTGTCATTCAATTTACGCTAAAACTCGCATCATTTGCGCACAAGCTAAAATGGAGTTTTGGTTTGGATTTACAGTTCCAACTTCCATACAAGTTTAAATAATGATTCAATTAGTCTTATAGAGATGTTTTAACATATGCTCAGTATGTAACTCAAAATAAGCTGTGAGTTCACACTTTTTTAAGAAGAGAGAATTTCGAATTATTTATTTCCGTATGTCCTTCTCAAGTGACAGTCAAATTCTAACTTGTATTTCAAGTTTTTTTCTTCAACATAGTTTTCTCCTGTGCATTTTCAACATTATAGTTTTGGAGTCATATGTACAATGAAAGAAAAAATTTGGCTTTTGTCAGCATGGCCACGTATGGTGAGTCTAGACACTAAAATGGCAAACTTCTTTGTATTTCTCTAGAAACTACAGAACAAGGGGTTTATCTATTTTGAATGAGTGTTTCAGCAAATGATCAAACTGAGAATTTGGATAGTGGCCAATAATCCACATCAGACCAGATGTCTTGGCCCTTCTCTGAAGGCCTGACTATGAGAGATGAGAGAGTCACTTGCTCCCCTCCTTATTCAGTGTGCCCACCACAGTGTTGGGGTATCCACCTAGGGTGGCAAGAGATCCTGCCAAATAGAGACTACAGCAGCACAAGGGCTGGCACAGAACAGACATATTCTTACATTGTGTCTCAAAATTGTACCGGGGTGGGTATCCTGGTGAGATGCAAGATAATTGCTACATATAAATAATAGAGATTCACCTGTTTTTCCTTTTCCATCGTTCATATTAAAAATGTTTTAAGTAATGCCAGAATATTTCATTATGTCAAATGCAGATTTAAATCAAAAATGTTAAGATGTCATTTTGTTCTTGCTACCACAAGGTTTTTTTTATGAAGAGGTTCTTAACAAATAAAGAAAGGATCCAAAAGGAGGATGAATCAGAAAAATTAAGTTATTGAAGTACTAGTAAATGAGTGTTCACGGTTGTTGCTGGCCAACATTTCCACCTACTCTGAACATTACAGTGTTCAGCTTTCAATTAGCTAAACCACTTCTGCTATGCCTTCTGGAATTTTCCATAAACTTAATAGAAGAAAGGACTAGATTATCTTGCAGCTTTTATGTGACACATATGAAGAAGAACAGGGAAGAAGAAACCCCACTGTGGACTTAAGTATTTTTGCAATACTTTCTTGTAACTAGCTTTTTTACCTTCTGCATGATGTTAGATGGGTAAGGAATACTGGAATTTATATTAACAAAGGTACTTCTCATGAGACTTTTTGTCATTTACTTCTTTTCCAGTCTCAGCATATGTAATGTTTCATTGCTCAACTAACCGAGCAACATCTGCATTTGTCAAGTGATGTTTGAGTTTTCTCGAAACTAAAAAAGAAAAAATATGTATACAAAGGACATTTTTATTGCAGTGAAAAACATCAGCTAGCCCAGTGGAACAATATGCTAATCAAAGATTTGTCTATATGGAGGGACTAATTTTACAATCAGAATGAATGTTCTTCCTGTCACCATTCCCAACACCTACTCTTGCCCCAGATTTGCTCCTCTGTGATGTTGAGGAACATTTAGAAATGCCATTATATTGTCCATTATTTTTACAGACATCCACCGCATGTCTGAAGCTTGATGCTTTTGCAGACAGGTCCAGAATCTGCAGTAGCACATTTGCATTGCTCCATGTCAAGCTGTGGAAATGCAGTCAAGGATCTGGTCGTTGTCTCAGGTCACATCAGTTTTCTGCTGAAATAGTTCATCTTCACTGAACATGGTTCATTGTTGGTGTTGCACTGCCAGCATTCTCAGAGCTAGCCGGTGTAAACCTGCCCCAGGTTTGTCTCATGATGTTTGAACCAATTGTCTGGTATAGCACAGATCAATCTCAAAGAAAAGGGCAATGACAGTAAAATGGTTATAATTTTACAAAAACCCGACCTATCCACAATCCTTCTCAACCTCCCCTTTTGGGGAGATAGGAGGGAAAAGGTAGAATAGCCCCTCAAATGCCAAGTGGTACATTTCTCCTAGCATGAAGTGTTCCAGGAAAGTGAAGGTGCAACAGAAGCTATGGAGCCTCAAGGCCACAAAGGACGATCTTGTATGGATTCCTGATCTTACAGGTAGGACTGCTACCTCTTATATTTCCTCCACTTGGCCTCCAAATCACATGGTTCATGACATATCCAGGATCACCAGTGAAAACTTTGCAAACAGGCAGATGTCAATCCAGTGCCTGGCATTGGAAATGCACAGTGCAGAAATTACATGTGTGTATTACATGCAGAATTACAGTGTGGGCCAACACTGAAAATGAACATACTCATGAAGGTGCCTTTTCCAGTTGCTGTGTTTTGTTCCACAACACGAAATCTCACAGGGCTGAGGACTACTCAAGCTGCCTCCAAGGCCTAAATGACATTGTATTACAATGAAGTGAGAAAAAGATATATATTTACTTTCCCGCTCCATGAAGCCATGTCTGTTTTCTAGATGCTCCAGCCCTTGAGAAAGAGGAGGAAAAAGAAGCTGCTGTTTTTCAAATCCCTTCTATTCTCAATAATCTTTGCCAAATCCCCTATTCTCAATAATATCTGCCAAAAAGGCTACCAAATATAGTGGTGGGGCGTGGGGGGATTGGGAATGGGAGAGAAAAGTTTGAGATGACTATTTTTCCCTCGTGAAACATTCTAAATCCCAACAAAGAGCTGCTGAAATCAAACCAGTTACCCTGAGTGTGCCTCCCAAGACAGCCTTTGGAAAGGTAGCTTGTTAGGCATATGGGATGAGAAACTGTATCCTGGAAAAACACAGAAAGTAAATATTTAAAGAAAAAGAAACACAATGAAACAAACGCCTTGTGTTTATATTTCCATGGACCAGTGCCAAGTATCTCTTAGCCTGTTACCCAGCTAATGTTTAATGTACCAAATATTTTTTAAACCAGTGGATTACTCTCCTCCATGGTTTTGAAAAACATCAATGTATTTGTTCTGGACTTCCTCTTCCTGCCTTTGTTGTTAATTTACAAGTCTCTCACATCCCTGTGAAAATCTCTGTCTGTCTGTTTACATGTTTTAGATTTCTGATGGAATGTATACATTACTCTTACCACCACTCAGGATCTGTTGCCCATTATCCCCAGGAACACAAAATGTGTCTCAGCCATTTTTAGTTGACATTTGAGAACACAGGCCAGGAGTATCTCAGGTGTCTTTTAAGCCCCAAGTTACTTGATGCCTGCTTGCAGCATCACCTCTATCCAAGGAGAAAAGACTGTCATGTCTTGTCAACTTCTGTTCAAATCTCTGGAAAGGTCTTAATACAAATTATTTGAATGGTGAAGAATATAAAAAACCACAACTCCTAGTTCTAACTTAGCCTCTTTCACAGCTGTGCTATACTTCACTTTATGACATTTGGTGGTGAATCATGAGGTCAGAATCCAGCTAGGGAGCTGTATTTTTGCACACTGTGATTTTGCACATCTCTCTGTAGCCAGAGATACACAGCTCTCCTCAGCCTGAGAAGCTCAGCCCTTGAAGACATAACCAGCAATGCCACCTGTTGTCCCTCATTTCAGGTCTCTGATCAAACCTCAGACAGCTTGGTGTGAAGCAAAAGCATTCTTCTGTGTGCTTTCAACTTTCCCAGGAAAGTTATCAGAAAGCAGTAAGTAGAGACAGAAATAAAATAAAGACTGAGAGGAACAATAGGCTCATCAAACATCACAAATTTTTGGCTCTGGGAACCTGCATGGAAGGAAGTTTGTCAAGGGCAGTCACTCCCACCCCTAAGTGAACATCCTTGCCCACACATTTCTTATGCAGTTGCAGGTGTACATCACTTAGATGGGTGTGTGACCACTCTCTCTCACAGATGTGGCTGGGCACCTCGTGATGAAAACACATCCCCAGCTAGTCCATGGGATGCCAGGAACACTTTCCTTAACCTTGGGAAAAACAGTGAGGCTATTCCTTTAAACCATGGCAGCAATCTCTTTCAGTGTTAGACTGTAGGCAAGAGCTCATTTCAGATGTGAGGACAAGCAGTGAGCTGTGTCTAAATATTCTGAAAATGTATTCATTTACTTGAAAAGAAAATCTCTGGCTCAGCTTACGTAATGTGATAAATGGTTGGTTGTCACATTACCTAGGCTGGAAAAGTCTGCATCTCTTGCTGGGAGCAAAAGCAATGGGAAAAATTTCAAAAATTTAATGTTTCAAGTATGCAAACAAAGTCAAAACCTTTTCACAGATTGTGATTGGGAAGAACATTAACTAATGGTGCTCAGCTACTTGTAAGTTCTTAGTACCAAACTTAAATTAACTTCAATAACATGACTGCTTCCTGTGGGAATTNTGGCCTATCATTCTTGCACCTTTTGGTTTGGCTTTTTTTGCTGCTGTCTACCAGGAATGACTGGGAGTATTTCTCCAAGTTTAGTGAAAATCAATCGAAAATGATTGACTAGTCTGAGTGATATGTCAGGGCCTAGTTCCCATGGCTTTCCAGAACAAACAGCAGTCCACAAGCCACTGTTGATTTGTTCTGCTCAGCCTGTGCTGTTGCTTTTTATTAGATAGATGAGAAACATGGAGGAAACCATCCTGTTCAGACCACATCAAGCTCAAAGGCCAATACCATCTGATTTAGGCTTTCCTTTCTTCCATTTTTCTTTGATCTTGTTTTGCTTGCCTTCTGTCATTAAAAATTATACCAGCACAGATCCTTTTTTGGAGGAAAGACTAAGTATAAGGCCAACCCTTACTCTGCACTGCAGAGTGGTGTGAAAAATCTTGATCACGGGATGCAGCAGCTTTAGAGCAGGCTAATGATAGAATTTAACAGGACAAGGTTTCCATTCAGTGTGACATCTTTCTTCTAAACAACCTACTCTTTGGGTCCATCACAGATGGGGCACAAGTGGGTACAAATCATTGCAAGAGAGATCTGTGCCTGATTTTAAGAAAGCTTTTGCAATGGTGTAGTTGATGATGCACTGGCATGGGTTGTTGGTGGGGTAGTAGTGGAAATTCCCAGCACTGAAGGGTTTTAAGAATGAGTTTGTCTAAGGCCAGTGAGGAATAATATAATTTTGTGAGTTATGTGGATCTTACCAGCCATGTCTGCCTATTAGTGAGCTTTTCAGAAATAAGCCAAGTAGTCTGTGCAATTATGCAAGGCAGGACCCAGGACCTTTGAGGCAGGATGAGTAACCTCTAATCACCAAACAACAAATCCTGCAAGCCTCATGCCAACTTCCAGCATCTTTCAGAGTCCTGCTTCCAGTGCTGCTGGAGCAGACACAGAAGCCAGGCTGCTGCAGTTTGTGCAGGGGACCCAGGGATCTGCCTTCTACGCTGCCTACGGGTGTCCACAGCACCGCTGCTGGAGCTCTCACTGGGTCCAGCCCCTGCAATACCCCCTGTCTTATCAGTAATGCACATATTTTGTGCATTTAAGGAACAAAAATGTACCTTCAGCCAAGGCAGTGCCTACAACTTCCTAACACTGTGCTCTCAAGTTGAGTCTGGACTCACTCCTAAGAGGGAGAGTGTGTGGAGACTGCAGATTCCTATCTCAGTCCAAGCACATGTACACAAACATGTTCAGAGGAAGTTTGCAGCTGTACTTATTAGTCTAACCCTGACTCCAAGCCTATGGCACTGGATCCACAGGCAAGAGAATTGCTGAGAGGTTGCAAGTGGAGTGTGTTTATGTGGTATGTGGGAAGGGACT
Organism: Chaetops frenatus; assembly: GCA_013400775.1. NCBI lineage: Eukaryota > Metazoa > Chordata > Aves > Passeriformes > Picathartidae > Chaetops > Chaetops frenatus. The sequence continues at coordinate 70,182 of VZTR01015113.1, forward strand.
CTGCATTGTGTGCTTTTGCATGGAAATACAGGTTATGTCCTGAGAACACAAGTGTTGCCATCTTCTTTATAAACAGCCCCAGGAATGTAAAAGTTGTTCAAAAAGTAGATAGGCAGTGTCTGGTCAAAGTGCTGTCCAGAGAAATGGCAGGTGTTTGCTCTCATGGGACCTCTCCATGTCACAGAGCATCTGAATATTTAAAGGGATCATCTGTATGTGAAGGGGTAAAGAAGGGTCAGGGCCACATTGTTCTTTGCACTCTTTGTTTGTTAGAACAAAGCAAGGAGTCAAATTTGAATTCACAGAGTGGAGGGACAGCCAAACTTCGTGCTTGGGAACCTGTTTTCATTTGTAACTAGCACAGTGTTAATTAAATTAAAATGGATTCACAGGCCTAGTTTCTGTGCTGATTTGTTTTTCTCTAAAACTTTATTTCAAGGATAGGAGGGAAAGAGGAGACACAGTCCTTTTGTGTGAGCATGTGACAATTTAAATTACTTAACACTCTTCTCTGCACACATGGTGCAAATCACAAAAAGGCAATTTGCAGAATATTATAGTTTTCATAATAACCATACTTTGGCCTTGATTTTTCACAAGAAATAGTAGAAGGAGGAAAATAAGATAGTTATAATGTCAGTCCAACTTGGGGCTTAGCTAATTTTAAATGTCTGATTCCTATGAACAATAGCTCCAAATTGCAACTGGGATTAAATTACATGTTATCTCATTAGTATTCAGCATCACCACTACAGCTTTCAGTTGCAGCTTCTCTTGTAAACTGCCCATGTGAACAAAGCATTTAACAGTCTCTGTGCTTCTGAATCCATCTGTATGAAGTCAGTTCAGCGATACACACACACACAGAGAACAGACTTTCTGCCTCGTTCTTTGCTACCAGTCTGTTGTTTGCAAGGCCAAGAGATGCACTCAGCACATTTCACTTCAATCTGGGAGATGCACAATAAGCTCATTTCCATTTTGAAGTCATTTTCCAAAGGAGAGAGCTGAACCTGATAAAAAAACCCCAAATATACAGTTACTGAAACAGAAATAAACAAAAATATATGTGTTGCTCTAGTGAGGAAAAAGATGCCATTTGGATAGCCTGTGAGACAGCTAGCACTGCTGCATTTATAATAATCCCATTCATGTCTGAGTCAGTTTGGAGGAGGGCTATGTATCATCCTAGACTTATACTGATCTGAAGTGTTCACAGCAAAAGCCAAAGCTCACACAGCAGGTCAGAAAGGCGAGGTCTGGAGCCACTGTCCTGCCTGTCACTAAAGCTGGGGACCAGCTAGGTCACTCTATAGCTCTGGCTGCACCCTAAAACCAGGAGGAGCTGAAAGGTGCTGCAGGACCTGGCCTGTGGGAAGGGACAAGGCCTTCTGCCCCTTGCTGAGTCTCCAGATCAGGGAGAGAAGGGATGTCCTCATGCTTAATCAGGAAAGAAAGTCCCCTGTGCCATGAACACAGCAAGGGCCAAGAGCAGTGACTGTGAGATGTGCTATTTCTACAGTAAGGACCTGGCCTCTGGGAGCATCAGTGTCTTTCTGGTCTGAAGGGGCTGAGGAATTGGAATGACCAGATGTATCCTGCTACTCCCAGGCTTACTGTCTGCTGAAGCTTAGTACAAAATAGAGCAAAGGCTGTCTCAAAAATATGTTTATTTGTAATTGCAGCTGTGGAAGCCTGACTGTTGCAGCCATTATGATTCTGAAAGTTATAAAATGCTTTGGGAAATATTAATTGGTATGCTTTCATTATTTACACTCCTCTAATTATGCCAGTAGTGGCTTAATCTATCACCTGATGACGTTTGCCTGCATGAGAGAATCTGAGCGCTAAGATTTTTTTTGTGCCTTTTATTAGAGTTTTGAAGTTCTGTACTAAATGAACCCTTTTTTTTCCTAGTGGATCTCTTTTGTTTGTTTGTGTGTTTGTTTGTTTGTTTGTTTTTCTTACTTCAGTCCAAGTGAATGTAACTGAAAAATTAACTTTGCTTGATTTGGAGCAAAGGAGGCAGGAGAAATCAGGTCTCATGTAACCCCTTTATTTCTCTGTGAAAGCAATACAGTATTCCTTCCTATGATTTCAAAGCTCGCCTAAAATTTGAAGAAATTTTTGTCAAATAAAGGATGTTCATTGGTCTCCAAATAAATTTTTCAAAGTTGGAGGCAGGGCTCCAGGAACTGCTAAAAACGATGGTATCAAGCACTATGACTCCATTGTCAGTTTCTGTGTTTGCTCACAGTATGCCCTAAATTTGGCATTAGACCAATTTTCTTTTATATTGCCTATTTGTAGCAGTGAAAACCACCTCCTTGGTGACAAGGGCCCCTGTTGAGGGCTGTGTGAAAATAAAGAATTTGAATGGAAGTCTAGAAATGAGTCTTACTCCTAAGAGCTGGGATTTGGAAGAGGAGATTTTTTGCTTTTTATATGAGTTTCAGATGCAAACTGAAGGAGCTAATCTGTTGGCAAGCACTGCTGAACCAAGAGAAACTCAGATATAAAAATCTCCCTTTAAATTTTGAATCTTCCTGCTAGTGGGAACAGGAGACACAAATAGTATGATGAAACACATCATACTACTTGTGATTTGCTGTGGGTTCAGAAAGATTTCCAGTAACCTGTCTGTGCTCTCTGGTGCCTCCCTTGAGAGATTTCAGGAGCTGAGACCTCCCAGCCTGTGGGCTTAGTTCTGTTGCCCTACTTGTCTAATGGAGAGGTGCTAATAACTGTGAAAAATGACTTTTTAGATTATTTATGAACAAGTGTATTGAGAGACTAGGGAAACCAAGGAAAGATCGTCACATCTCTCTGTGACTAACTCATGATTTATGACATGTTCACTGAACGAAGCACTTCTGGACACCAATTTTACTAGGCACCCTACAAAAATGTCCAGTTTAGCCATTCTGCATTTGCAGGGAACATCTAGTGCTGGGATTCTTCTGTGCCTTAACTCTTAATGTGGTTGATGTCATCAATCCAGTCTGAAAACAGGTGAAGGTGTTTGTAGTGGAAAGAACAACCAATAGAGCAAATCCTTATTATCGGCCACCATTTTGTACTTATCGCTTAATTAATATTTTTTTTGCAAGCAGTTTCTCCAGAAGCAATGTTTCACTGACAAACCTCGTTCCCAGGTAGCATTTAGGCACAATGACTAATGTGTGAAGAAATAATTTAATTTATTCAATTACTTCTACTTGGTAGATCAGCACCAGAGAGGCAGTGCAGAGGAAGAAGACAGAAGAAAAGAATGCAGAGGTTGATTTCAAAGAGAAGTTACCGGGATTATTATGATTTGACTTGGGCTTTTTTCACATTGACTACCTATGGAGTTAAGGGTGTCAAGCCAGATTATTAAATGAAGTTTCTACATTTGGCTGATGTGAATACCCACCAAGAGAACAATGTGAAAAACTGCATGCTGCCTCAGCTAATATGGAAAGTTCCTATTAACCCTAAAGATAATCTGTATTGTAGCAGACATCTGTTTATTCTGTGGAAGCTTAGCATCAAGATTGAAAAAGGGGCAGTGGAGATGCAGTAAAAGACAAATTAAGCCTGTTTGCAATCATGCTTGTGCATCTTTGACAAAAAAGAGGGAGATTCATGATGTTACATCTCCCTTCTACATCACATACATTCCTTAGCCTAGGAAGGAGGCAAGCTGACAATGGGGCTTCAAAAGTTATTACTTTTATTTTGCAGAAGCTGACCACTGCCTTGGAAGCTGAAAGTTGCATTTGAAAGAAGCAAGGAAAACCAAAGTATCCTGTGTTAGCCATTTCCCAGAATCTTCTTTCTGAAAGAGACAGGAAAGATGGTTTCGAAATCACCTCCATCATGGATTTCCATTGAAAGGCTGAGTGCTGACAGGATGTTGGGGCCTCTAATGACACCATTTGGTCACTGATTATTTGTAGGTTGGGGCTTGGTGGGTGGCATCGAGCTCTCTGTGAACTTTTTCATCTTCCTGTTGCTTTTGGCTGTTTTCTTCTTTTTTCCTTTTTTTCTTATTTCTTTTTTTTTTTTTTTTTCTCCTGTCCCCTGGAGTGGCCGGGAAAGGGTGGTGGTGGGAGGACACAGCATTCACAGCTAGCCTGAGACACAAGCCAGTTTATTTACTTAAACAACAAACATCCAGCATGCCAGGAGAGCAGTGACAGAGGGCAGTTCCTGAATGGGATGAGACAGTATGTCTTCTAAAGCGCCCACCCACGTCGCCTGAAAGGGTTTAGCGGTGCTGACTCCTTGTGAGGAAATAACAGCTTGTGTGTTCAGAAGCTTCACAGGCAACCCAGCAATGTGTGTGATGTGAGGATCTCACAAGCTGTCTGCAAATGACCAGAGGCAAAACTCTGCTTATTTTCCCTTTATTTCCTTCACAGCTCTGCCTACCCCTCCCCCGGCCCTCTTTTTGGGGCTGTCATTCTTCTCATCATCCTGCATGCAGCTGGCATTAAGCAGCAGAGCACGTTCTCCATCAGATGGACAGAGAAGGGGGTTATGTAAACAAACAGAACAACAAGAACATTTCTAGGAGCAACATCAAACCTGACCTTTTGTTTTATGGCAAAAAGTAATGAAGATGTTCTTGGGAAAACAGCTTAGCTGAGAGAGAAAAAACACGAACCCTTGAACTGTTGTGCCTGTGTGGAGCTGACCAAGCAGTGATTTGCTTTCTTACCAGGGCTCTGAACTCTGCTGGACTATAAAAATGTACATGGTCATTGTCATTCTGTAAAGTTTGGTAACCCCAGAACTCAGCTGAAATGAAGCAAAACTAACCTTTTGCTATCTGTTGTTTTTCTAGCAATCCTGGAGTTGGATTTTTGCTGACAACCCCTCAGCATGGCAATATGCGACACCAGCGCTCTGTGATCTCTGCTGTTCTCCTGCTGCTTTTCCAGATTGAGACAAAGGTGCTGACTTTGACCCACAAAGCCCTTGATGGCTTTGGATTTTCCTACTAGATTTTCTCTTTCTGAAAGCTGTGACCGACAGAGGGGCCCCAGATGCTGTGTTTAAAAGAGAGATATGAGACAGGTTTCTCACTAAGGGTGCCTTGTGGGTGGCATAAACTTTTTCATACACACTCCAAAATATTCTCATGAATCCTGATCATGTAAAAAGTTTGCATAAGAGCAAGCCATTTCCTCTGGCTCTTGTCAAAAGTCTAATGCACCCTTGAAAGATGACCAGGGAATCCCAATATTTCATCCTTGGTCTTCTAAATGCCAGCTCAGAAACTCTGTTAGAGGGTTTTAAAAAGTACTTGGGCATTGGTAATGCAGTACCAACTTCCTTTCAGTTTCGATGGCATTTGAGAAGTTCCTCATTTCAGCTAAAGGAAATAAACTTAATTTCATGTTAATTCAGGTACTTAACATTTCAACATTGATTATCTAATTGATGAGTACTTATGACTTAATACTGCTGCATGGAGGCTTCTGTTAATAGGAACTATTAGACTGGACTTCATCAGCAGTCAATGGTGAGGATTTCTTTTGTTAGCTATCTGGACACTGCCATGGGATTAGAAGACCCAACCTCTAGAAATTCTCCTTCCTCTTCATTGATTAGAGAAAGTATCAGTGAATACTCAGGCATCTGAAATTCAATTACCTAAATACACTTAAGTAGGTAAATGTCAGATGGTGGCCACATCAAAACTGGGTGTTTTTCATTCTCTTTTAACTAAAATACCTTTCTGTAGTGGATGTTCTTTCCCAAAGTGTTTATGACTCCTTACTAGCACAGAGTTCTTTTCATCCACAACTCTTAGGCTGGGATCAACAATAGTGGTTAGCTCTACCCATACGGTGTCTAGATAGCTTTTTGTATTTGGATCCTAAATTACTGTTCATCTCATCCACTCTTGCCTGGCTACCCTTGGCATTACACAAAATAACATGCAGACACCCCCTTCTAAAAACAAAAGCTCATCCTCAAAATAGACATTCTTGGACAGTTTTGAAATCTCACAGAACACAGAAGCAGCAGTCACTTGCACTCCATGTTTTTAAGGGGACTGGTGAACTACACGTTCTGAAGTAGTCTAGGAGTACAGCTCACCTGACTTGTTTGAGAATGGCATTTCTCTCCCTGCTTTTCCCACAAAACACTGTAGCAAGCTTGTAAATACTTGGCAGATCTGCAACAAACTTCACAGATAATTCATGCAATACACTTGGTTTAATGGAGGAATAATGATGCATTTGGTCAGATTTCTCTGCCTGTGCACTCCTACAGTTGAGAACCTGTGTCCTTATATGTGAGAATGATAACTCTAAAGGAATTGAATTAAATTATTTGAATAAATAGGAAAGATAACTAGGGGCAGAGAGAGTTGATTTTCTGCACTCTCATGAGGCCATGAAATCACATAAGCATGTTAACTGTACCTATCACATCCACAGAAGTTTCTGGCTGAATGAAACTGGTCAAAAAAGTGCTCTGCTTCTTCCATCTAGCTCTTCCAGAAGAGAACTCAAAATTGTCCTTCATTTCCATGTGGACCACGAAAGGCTGCTTGTCTCTCCTGGTAAAACCGAGGTTTGTCAGCAGACAGAACCTCACAGCCACATCACTGAACACCATTTCATAGATTGTTACCTGTGCTAGAACTCACAGCTCATGCCTGGTCTTACCATCAATCAACCTTCCTGTTCTGTAGTCTCCATGCTGACCATATGCATAACTAAACTGTCTGCCTAAGAGGTGTAACCCTGCATTCCTCCCTACACACGCCCCTATGTATTGAGAGATGCAATCTCCACTGAATAAACCATTTAGAGTTTGTGGTTCCTCTGTTGCTGTTTGCTGTGTGTGCATACAGAGTCTCACACAGCACCACTGAAGCACTGGGGAATTGCTAAATGCAGTCTTAGAAACCAGGGCAGAGGGCATTTATAAACATTGCTACCTCGCATTGGGTCTCTGAAAACATTTTCCCTGCACATTACACCAGGCAGACTGTCATATGCTTATTGGTTGTATGCTTGAACTTGGACTGGAGCAAACACATGCTTCAGTGTGCCATTAATAAACAGTAGCACAGCCAGTCCCCGGTGTAATTTTAATTGGAGAGTCACACTGTCCCTGAAAAACTAAAAAGGAGAGGTTGGTCCACATCTTTCAATGACATTTTTACTGTACTGTACTGCACCCAAGGGAGAAGAAATAGAACAACTACCTTTAGGCACGTGTTTTAATCAGCAAGTTGTACCCATTTCAAGGTGATCAGTAGGAATCATTTTTGTTCACAAACCTCAAGTGAACAGTAAATCTCTAAGTTTATACCATCAGTGACACACATTTTTGTTGTGCCAAGATTATTGACCCTTCATCAATACCTGTCCTCCAGGAGGAAAGAAGTAGGAAGCCTATGTGAGCTAGTGGGCATGGTGACATTTGGTCAAAGGCTTGATGAACTTGGAGGTTTTTTCCAACCATGGAAAAGATTCTATCGTTCTGACACTCAAAATTTGTTTACAGTCATTAAATCATTGCCTTCTGCCCACACCAGCCAGGAGGGACAGAGCTTTATGGAAAACATTTTGTGAACAAGCCTTTGTTGTCCAAAGTTTCTCTGAATGTTTTTTGGTACAGCTCCACAGAGGACCTCTGTAGACCGTGTTTCATCTCAGTTTGTGGGGTAACATGCAGCCCAAATTACCAAAACCACATGACTTTTTTTGGAGCTAGCATGGAAAATCTTGACTTCAAAACAGTAGAGCAGATACAGACATAAATGATGAACAGCTCTCCCGCATGGTAAGGATGCTTGTAATACTTTAATCCTAGAATATATAGAAGAAAATGAAACAACATCATAATAATATATGCAAACTGCCACTCAAGCATGTGATTATATGAATGTAATTGTGACCTACCAGGTCTTATTCTGAATATTTTAGTGTGGGGGGAAGTCTGCTGAAATCTTTTGTGAAATGTATGCAGATACATTCCAATCATCCAAGTAGCTGCAAGACAGTCCAAGAGTCATGATTTCAAATAAATTCATGCAGTTCCTGAGGTTTAGAACTGAAGGATGTGTCTGACATACGGATAATCTGAAATTTGGTTAGCTGACTCATCTGAGATTACCAGAATCCTGTATTTTGACTATCTCTAGTATGGATTTACAGTGTTATCAAATTCAGACTTTTGGAGTCAGAGATACAATCCACTCATACTAACTATCTGCCAGAGGAGAAAGAGGCAGTTTTCTGGTGAGAGATGTGCCACTTGTATTGATTTTGTATCTGGATTGCAAGTTTTAGGCAGACACTGGCTATCATTGGCTTCACTACAATTCTTAGAGAAATTCTTATACATAGGAAAATTCTCCAAATGGGGGACCACAGTATTGTACATGATGCAGGATTTTTTTCCCCAGGAATTAATACATCAATTCTCCCATAGCCTAAAATACATTATATCTAAATAAATGGAGAAATAAGTTCAGTCAGAGACAGAGGAACTGCATTTTACTAGTTTGGAGTTAATTTTGATAAAGTTTGCTTTGTAAAAGTGAGCAGGAATTCATACTGAACACGTTGAGTTGTTTTAGCCATACAGAGAAAAGCAAAAGCTGTAAAAGACATCCTAAATAAAAAATTGAGAAGTTTGGTTTCACATTTTGAAGTGACATGCTGTTTAAAACTTATCCATCTTTACTTTACAAGAAAGATCTCTGAATAAAATATTGCATTGTAAGGTTAAACAAAATGCCTTATACATTCTTTCCAACAACAGTTTTACAACATCCTGATTCATCTGTGACTGAAAATCCAACCGATCCTCCAAGCAAAGTTTAAGGAGAAGCAGTTTTTTAATGAAATCTGAAATTTGTTCTCAGGGACACATGCTTCCAGAGCACTGCAGTAGTGATGAGTGTGTAGCACAGCAGCCTGACAATGAACCTCTGACTGCACTCTTGGCAAGAGGCAAGAGTCTGTGGTATCCAGTCCAGGGCAAATGCTCTTCCACTTGGAGAAGGCAAGGCAAATGATGAGCTTGGGTTGCACAAAATATGTTCCATCTCCATGATATTTCTAATTTATTGACCTGTAGGTGAGGAGAACAGAATTGGGAGTAAAATAATTTATGCTATTTTTATTTTCTGGTGAAATAAACAAAAGAAATTCAATAGGCTGCACTTTAACTTGTCACAGTGTTCATTAGATAAATAAATAACACTGGCATTACTCACCACGTGGGACTGCATACCACTTGTCTGCTTCTGGAAGCTCAGACAGTCCTCTCTTACACTGCACCTTTACTGCAAAACCATTTATTTACAGGTTTAATGAGAGGGACCCCTGTCTACATCTCAATTTAAAAAAAACTATAATAGGCAATGCCTCCCACCACAAATTGCTCTTATGTGTCCTGTCTAATAGACACATATAGAAAGCCTATGGAAAACATGACAAAATGGGACACAAGAAAGACCCACCACAATAGAGCATATTGAACAGCTGCTAAACCTATAGAAGTCACATTGTTTCATACACTGGCTGTTTCAGCATCAGATCTTATTGAAGCCAGGATGATTTGGAACAGCTTAGAGAGGAACTATTGACTGAAGAGACCTTTATATGGAAAACCATTGTTCAGTAAAATTTTATGACTTCACAGCTATTAAACTAGAGAAATTTTAACAGAGAAGATTTCCTTCCAGGTTTCTTTATGAAGTGAGTAAGCTGAGTTATCCATTTCTTCACAGATTACCCTCTGTTCTAAGAAGCTCTCTCACCTTTCATCTACTGGAAAAAACAAAATTCAGGGCCTGGGTTTAGCAGTGCAAGACCCTCACCATGAATGAGCCTCACCTACCCAGAAAGAGGAGGAAGAATTGTCAGCAATTCTGTTGTTAATGTTGTGATGGATTTTAGAGAAGGCTGTTGGTGTTTCTGGATAAACCAGAGTTTCTCCTCTGACTAATAATTGCATTATCAGGAATGCCCTCCCTATTGGCCACATTTGCCATCAAGAAGCTTCCCCTTACCTGAGTGTCATTCCACTGGCAGCAGAGAAGGAGCAACTAGTGACTACCATGTCACCTAAAGCATTGTCCTGCACGGCGCTCAGCTGTGCAGAAGTGAAGGATCTTTCACCAGCCACAAAAAGGAGAGAAGCTGTGGCCAATGTAAACAGGCTATCAAATGTGTGCCTGTGTTCTCTTGACTCACCCCACTGCTGAGGAAAGGTTACCATCTGTGGCAGGGCTTTCTCCAGTGATTTGCTCCCAGTCCAGCAGTTAAATCTGCACAAGTGCATAGTAGCACTCACTCAGCTTTTCTGATGCAGCCACACCAGACCTGCAGTACATGGAGGGAGAAGGAGATATCAGAATATGTAGACTTCAGAAGTACCTTTATGTGACATTCCAAAGTCATTTTAAAATCCAGTGTAGTCCTCCTGGCCAGGACCTTTTTGCCAGACCATCATTCATGGTCTTTATTACCCATTCTTGAAAACATGGAGAATTATGTTTCATCTCTTGTTAGATGTTAAATATCATTCCTAAAACACTGATATATGTCAGGACCCACCCAGGATGCTATCTGATGAGAAACTACAGTGTAACTTTATATTATACCTTCAAAATAAATCTGAATTGAGAACAAGACTATTATTCTTCTACAGGCATACGTGTATTCTGAGCTACCATATGCCAATGCCTCTGATTGTTCTAAGTGCTGTCCTTCTTTCCTGGTACCAGAGGCTTTTGCCTGATTATATGTTCTTTATGCTTCACTCTATTCTTTTTGTTTTTTCCCTGACTCAAGGAAATTTCATATTACTTAGAGCAAGTCAAGTTCAAAGCAGAGGACGTGAGCGAGCCCAACAAAGCAAAGACCCTTTTCATAACATCTTAATATCCTAAAGCTTCACATTTTGTAAATTGTGTCACTGTAGGATTTATTGTCCCCATTTTTTTCCAGTGTTTGGGCTTGATATCAGAAGCTAATTGTCTCAAAAGAAGAAGCTGCCTCTTGAAAGGCAACAATTGCTCCCTATGTGGTAGTGCACCCCCACAAGTATAAATTGATGTCAGTGCACCACAGAGACTGCTGGGGGTAGGGGAAGGGCAGCTAGAAACACACATCAGGATAAATGCTGTTTATCTGTCGTTCTGTTGTGAAGCACCAAGAAGAATCTTGTCTTGACAAGATTGCAGAGAAATGGCAGGTCCATTGGCACTGTCTTTTTTCTTTTTTTTTTTTTCCTTCAAAATCTTTCACATATTTAGAGTAACACCACGGAAAACATTTGAAAAAGCCATGAGCTTATTTCCTTTTCCTGGCATTTGAAGTTCTGTGCTCTACCATCAGAGTGGGAATCTCAAAGAAACCCACCTGCAATACCCTGGCATTGTAACATGTGGAGAAACTCCCTGATGCTGCCGTGGGGGGAGCAGTAGCAGCTACTGCATCTTTCCTGCATGCTTGCACTAGATCTGCAGTCTCAGCTGATGTCAGTTTGAACTTTGGATGTGATAGGTACTGCCACGGTTATTGTGCCTGATGTGTAGTCTGAAAGGGAAAAGGCATGTATTTCCTTGGGGGACAGCAGCACAGTAGCACATGCTTAAAGGAAGACAGGTTGGAGCTGCTGTAATGCCATCTCACTTTTGTAAACAGGGGGAAGTTGCATTATTTGGATCATTTATGACTTCGTTCTTCCCAGAATTTTATCTTAAGACAGTTTCTCTGTTTGTGTTGTGACAGCCTTTAAAAGGGAGTATGAGTTTTACAGCTTAACAGAGCACCAGGAACATGAACAGTGCCACAAACATAGGAGAGGTATATTGTCCTTGCAGCTTGTTATGAAATGAAAGGTATTTTTACAGCAGCAGTGAATACATGAGTTCCAAAGATTAGCATGTTGCTAATCTAGGGGCTCAACATATATTTGATAAGCAAATATTTTATCCAGCAATATTCCTTTAATCAGACTAAAATAATGGTCACAATTCCAAAACCTTATGGTTTTAAAAATAACTCTGTGAAAGAAGTGATGGGAGGAAGGCAAATGTGTAAGAGTTGCCGCACCACTATGCCCAGGTGCATGAGAATATTTATTACTTTGTAACAGCTGAAAATAATAGTGAATATACAAGTTGTGTACATGAATAATACTGTGTCTACTTGGTAAAAAAAACCAAAGAGGATTATAAATGACCTGACAGCCTCAGAGCATTCGTGTCGTGCATGTGTGTCTGTGTGAAGAGACACAACATATGCTCCACACATACTTTATTTACATGAACGCTAAAATGTCTAGTGCCCCCAGAAGAGGGAAAGGGCTTACGTGGCCCTGAGGGTGCTTGGGCTTAGCCTGGTGTAGCACTGAACTCCAAGCTTAGGCGTAGCTTTCTCTACATCAGTGCTACACGTGGTGCTGCTGGAACATCAGGAAGTCACCCCAGCAGGGTGAAAGCAGCTAGCCAGCGCCTGGAGGAACTCTGCTTGCCTCCTGAATTATACTGCCACACTCAACAAAGACAGCAGTTTCTACTTTTGTGTATACAGGCTGTGTTTCTTTTTGCCAGGTAACTGGCCAGACAACTAGATGAGTGGTGGAACTAGGGGCAACACCTCGTCCCCAGAGAAGCTGACCTGGTGTGTCACCGCACCTCAAACTGCATGGCACTCCTTCGCATTGCTCAAGGCCAGGTTCAGCAGCACAGCTTTTGGGTGCCAGGGACAAGGAGCAGTCCTGTGAGAAAGAGGACAAAGGATCCTCTGTGCAATTGCCATTCCCAGAGAGGGACAGGCAGCAAGGCCCAGGCCGGAAGGGAAGAATCTCAAACCCTTTAAGAGGCTGTAGGTACGCTGCTCTACTTCCCTAGGAAGGTAATAAACATCCTACAACAGAAATTAAGATTTCATGAGAAGATGGTTGATGAAGAAAAATGAGAAGGGCAAAGGCATGTGCAGGAGAAGCTTTGAGGCAGGAAATAGCCACCTCCAGCACAGACATGGATGCACTAGCTGGATGTGCTACAGCGTAAACTAGGGTGTGAAAATGCACCCAATACACAGTTGTCACTTTCTTGCTATGTTTGTGAGCACCTCCACCATATCAGACTTATCAGACAGTGCTGGGTAGACCTTTTAGTGGAAAAGGTAGAAAATTATTCCACATTTAAATGGGATTAAGAATATGCCCACTGCTGGAATTACATGGCACCTGTGCAGCCAGAGGCTGTCTCTATAGAGTCATTAGGAAGCTGTTAAGAAAAAAGAACCTGTTGCTGACATTAAACAGAGATTTGCAACTAGATCAGAGAATATATAAGAATGTTATATCTAAAAATTGAAACAAAATTTTGAAAATAAACTGATTTTCATTTTTACTGTGAATCACGCTACATTACAGAATGTAAAAAAAAAAAACAAACAACCAACAAAAAAACGTGAGATGGCTGGCAGCGTGTCCTCAAAAACTCCAAAAGCAACATTTGAAATTTTCAAATAAGAAACAAGTATCCGTGGTTGTTGCTCATAAGCATATGAATTCTTTATATATTCATCAACAAATGTTGTGTTGATGGAGCTGTGACACGAGGTACAAGGATAAAAGTAGACAGTGTTTGTCAGGAGAGGCAATATTTTTTCATTACAGTAGAACCTGAAGGAGGGCATACGTGTCTGTAGGATTTCCTGTTTTATCCAAGTATAACACTCAATCTAACAAAGGACTATCTTCCCTGACAAATCTTGGTTTACTCTTATTAAAACAAGAAGTTTACTTTCTGTTTGCCAGACTTGCTTGTACTTAGAAAAAAAAAAAGTTGTTTGTGTGCAAAATGAATACTCTCTCAACAGGCAGGGGGGAGGGCATCAAGGAGAGAGGATATTCTTCTGTCATAACATCTTTTTCTCCTAACAAACCATCACAAGTAATTTACTAGCAATGGATTTTTTTCTGGACTTAAACTGCTAGAAACAAACTAAAACAATAGGTTCGGAGTACAGCATGTTGTTCATGTGCTTGCCATATGCCTATGTTGCAAGCACAGCCAGATCCACACAGTTATTCAATATTGAAAGAATATTATTCAACTTTTACTGAAATTCTCCGTGATTTCATCAGTAAAATGGGTTTCTGTAATCCAGATGGGATCAGTGACACAGTTTAATAGCAGAGGCAACTCTGGAAATTAAGGTGGTTATCAATGTGTGGGCCACCCACTCTGTGCCATTCATGGGAATCTGCCAAACAGAACAGGAAAAGAAACTGGCATCTACTGTGTATCAGCAGCAAAGACATTTTGTTACTTTATTTATTGATCTGTTTATTGATTTATGATGTGGGTGGAGCTTTGGGAGAAGAAAGCTGCCTTTTAAAGCCTAGATCTATAAAATCAGCCTGTGAAGATAGTTAGACAATGTTCTGTAAACATTTGTCTCAGACACCAAGAGTTTCTGCTGGTTTGGTTTTTCTTTGGGTACAGAATTAATCCTTAAACATTCTTCCTTTCAAAACTGTTCTTATGCTGAAAAAAAAAAGGCAGAGTGTGCTTTGTTTATCCATTCTGAGCAACTCACATTGGGTGCAAGTGGTTAAGTGTGATATACACGTAACATTTTCAGAAGCTTTTAGTCATTGCAGTCTAGAGGACTTCCTTACAAAAAGTTCTCAGGCTTTAATTCAAACTGTGGTTTGTGGCCGTAGTACATTATCTTGCAGGAAAACAGACCCAGAAGACTGACTGGAAGAAATAAATTTAAAACTCAGGTGCAGCAGGGGCCACACAATGTCCAGCTCATTCCCATTTTGTGACTGAAGTCATGTTTGTGTCACACACCAACATTGCAGAGAAGGAGAGAAAGAAAAAGGGATTGGTGTTGGTTTTGCCCTCTGATGGGCACACACTTCAAGCCGTGCAGCAGCAAGGAGTTTTAGGACCCTTAGGAATAAGAGTGAGCTGCTGGAACAACTCCACAAGCCTGTAGACTAGTGGAGAAGCAATGGGACAGACAGAATTCAGACATAATGGAAATGTTTATAGATTTTCATAGCATTTAAAGCGCAGCAGCCAAAAGCAAATTACTTACCTGTTACTGCTTTCTCTCTTTGCTCTCTACAGAATCTCCCTCCACATGCCTTTGGACATTAGTCATTTGCCTCACAAGCTGATTTCCATCTTCATGCCTACTTTTTTTGCTCTCCTAGGTCTTTGTTCCAGTCCCTCAACTGTGACACATTCCTAATCTTTCAGTCTGCAGCTGTCATCTTTTGGTGGTCTCACTGGAGGTTATGTCCAGAACCCACACCTTGCAGACATCTCTCCAAGCTTCTTTTGCCATCAGGGCCACTTCTCCTGTAAATCTCTCATCCCTTTCCCTAGACATCTCATGTCTGAGTTTCTTTTTTCTCCACTACATGGCTTCCTGACATGCCTACTTTTATTCAGCAAAAGGCTTTCTTTCCAGGTGACCCAGATATTTTGCCTCTGTGAAATACAGTGGAGAAGAGGGAAACTAGGTGAAGAATGGCCCTTGGCTGAAGTTACAAAGTATTCAACTCTTGCTAGTAAAACCGGTTTTATTAATCTTCATCTTAAAGGGGCTTTAGTTTTCACAGATGTTGGTCCTGTCTAAGGACCAAAACAAATTAAAGAAGTCAATAAACAAATTAATGGCATCACCTATCTAAGTACCAGAGATCAGTGAAAGAATCAGACACAAGACCAAGCTGCAGCAAGCCTGGAGGAGCCCACTGAGATGAGCCACTTCTGTTGTTTAAGCTGAGTGGGGTTCTTCACTCTAAAATATCAGAGAATCTGAAGTTACAAGTTTTACTTGTCTCATAACTTTCACATAGGCTCAGAACTTCATCTATATTTTTAGAAGGTCAGCCCTGGACTCTACAATTCAAGGTGATTTAGATTTAAGAATGTTTTAAAAATAGTGCTGCGAAGTCTGTGTGTGACTGTCTGTCTGTGCTGTTGAGGGTGGCATGAAGCCTGGCTCCATAGCCTTTGTGGTTCCTAACCATGCACAAAAAACCTCCAGGCAACTTGCAGTTGCCAGTATGCCAGAGAACTCCACTGTCTGGCTGCCAATGCTTAAATTCAGCTCCTTTTCCAGCCTTCTTTTTTTTCTCCCACTCTTGCATGCACACTCAAGTTCCTTTGTCACTGTGTGTGAGGGAGAATACTATTCCCATGATATCTGAAATATTTCCATCCTGTTTGAAGTGAAATGTTTACTATAATCTTAAATCATCAGTGCTGCTCAGCACAGGCTGGAGAGTAGTGGGTGGAGTGGACTAGAAGGGAGATGCAGGGAAAAACACAAACTGAAATAAAAAGGGGGTGTAAATACTCAGTTATACTTTCTCACTAAACCTTATTGTTCAAAGCTGAGATAAAACCAAAAGCAGAAAAACGATGAAATTTGAGTGACAGATTAAAGCAGCCTTACATGCTGTAAATGTTAAACAAATACAACAGTCTGTATATGTAACAAAAAGGGCAACATAGCCACCTTTGATCAGCGAGAAGATATACAACATTCTTCTGTGCTCTTCAAAGGCAAAAAGATGTTTTATTTACCTAATGTCACTTGTATAATTGTTTGCTCTACCAGAGCAAGACCCAGAAGTATTTCTGCTGGTGTGCAGCACAGTGGAAGATAAGAGCCCATAAAGCAGTCAGACGATCTGACTCCCAGCCATATTTTAGCCTGTGGGTAGGAACGGAACAACACAGGGGATTTAGACCAAAGTCTGCAGGCAGAGCAGACATAAACCAGGACCAGGTGTGCCCCATGGGCTGATCTCCTGTAGTGTTGATCCTCCTTCAGTACTGTGTTGACACCAGCGGGCTTTCGGAGTGAGCATGCCCAGTCAGCTGTTTTTTCGGAAGTTATTAATGCGGGCGGCAGGCTGTTGAGAGGTGTACAAAAGGCAGGGCTTTCTGCTGGATTGTCAGACCTTCCAGCTAAGTGTGGAGCTGAAATGCGCTGTGGTCTGTGTGCGGCTGAGGTCAGAACAGAGATCACCGATGCCTTTGTCTGGGTTTCACTTGGTTCTGTCTTAAAGAAAACCTCCCTCGAATTCAGCATTTGATTTTTCTTTCATTCCTCCTTTAAAAAAACCCATACAAACTAAAACCCCTAAGTATATGTCTTGGAGAGAGTAGCTGAATGAGTGTATGAAGCCTGCAGTGCCGTTAGAAGAAACAAAACGGGAGTAAAATAGCAGCCAAACCCGACAGGGTTTTATTTCGTGGTCATAGTGCCTCCCAGAGGTATCTGTTTGGATAGGTGCATGGCTCCCCCATAATTTTAAAGCCTTCTTTATTTAAACAGTAGTGTGCATAAAGCCTAAAGGTCTAATTTTTTCTCTCAACCCTGACTTGTTCAGTTTTCACACTTTTTGTACAATGCGGTGTGCTCCTGAGCAACCTCAATTTCTGTAAGTTTTCGCAACACACAATTGCTCTTCTCCACGCACCAGCTGGAGTTGCACTGCTGACTGTGCTTGGGTTATGCAGTCTCATAGCACCTCTCAGTGGTGAGGCCAGCCCTTGGTTTACAGCTTTCAGGCACCAGGCAATGCTTCGGTTGTCCACTGTGACACAAGAGGGATAGTTTCTCATGCCAGCAGCACAAAGGCATCTCTGCATCACTCACCTCCCTCACCCTGCTCACTTCCCTGCAGAGCACATCCTTGCAGTGCCTGTTCCAGAAGTGAGGCCAATCTACACCTCATTCCCAGACACTGGCTTAGCCATCCCATACAAGCACTTAAAATCTGGTGTTTTGATCTCCTAGTTCCAGTAATAGCACTTCAGTGTTCAATAAGAGGTAGAAATTGGTTTGATTAAATCAGTCAGGTCACTTCCCTGCAAGAAAATTGTGCTGCTTAAAAAGCCTTATTAGGATTGAGTCTCTAAATAAAACAGATTACAATACTATACTTCTCCTTGAAACAGAATATCTGGTATCAGCAGAAGATTTTATATAGATTCATTCTGTCTCAGTAGAGATTGAGCCAAAGCCCACCAAGGTCACTGGAAGTCTTTCTCCTGCTTCCTTTCCCTGATGACAGAGCAGTACTTTATAATACACACTTGTAGAAGTTAGCCCACCCTGAAAAGGAAAATTCAAGCAGCTATAATCCTAATATAGGCTGCATCTATTTTCTTCCAGAAGTCATTTTAGGCTGTACAATCTATAGAGAAAGTATTAAGTTGTCCAGCATTTGCAGTGTTATCATATTCTAAGCCCTTAAACAGCAGTAATACTATCCAGCTGTCCCTATGTCTGCAATAAGTCTTCCAAAAACGTGGCTTCCCATCTTAGTATCTCTGATGTGGGATAAATGCTCTTGTCTCCATGGAGGGTCACTTTGCCCCAGAGGTCTTTGTAATCACAGACACCCCGCCTGTACCAGCATCAGTTCCCTTCCACTGCTCCAGCTCAGGCCCTGGAGCCAGCCATCTCCCCTTCTCTCCTGCACCCCAAATAGGCTTTAGTCTACATCAAAACACTTTTGACTTCTTTCTTTCCTTTGCCAAGTATTTTTGCATAAACATATTTTTATCATTGTGTCTTTCCATTATTTACTTCTATAGTAGATTTCAGGTCAATGTCTATTTGAAGACAGTGAAAAGAACTTTGATGTTGATTTAATTTTCATTGACCTGTTCAGTGAAGTTATTTCCCCAGCACAAACTCACACTGTGCTCACAACATAGCAAAGTCCTGCAGCAGGAGGACCTCTCCTCCTAGGTCACAGCGTTTCAGCAAAGTCTTTCACCGTATTGAGAAAGGCTTTTGGTTTCTTGAACAGTAGCAAAGACAATTATTTGGCCACAAAGATTTTCCAAAAGGTTCCCTGGGAATGGCCAATAGATTTTTAATCTGTTCATGGAGAGTAACAATCCTACCTGCCTCAATACTTCGGGGTGGTACAAAATGCAATAGGTCATCCTCCAGTAGATTTTATACTCTCCCCTTGAGCTTGCAAAGCTGTCAAGATGTGACTTTGATGTGTAAAGCTGTGTTTGAGCTTGCTCCCCACTCACTCACTCCTGACCCATTCAACTCAGAAGTTTGCAGGGTAGAAGAGGAAAGAGAAGGGGAGAGAGGAATGTAATAGCCCTCTTGGGCCAGATTCCTTTACTATGTTTTTCTTCACCAAGCAAGTAGTCAGGAACACTTACCAGCCTTTTTTTGTAATGTATCTTTCTTTTTGGCAATGATAACAACAACAACAAAAACCCACAACCAGCCAAACCCCCCAAAAAATATCAAAACCAAAGTGAACTGAAAAAAACCCAAAAGCAAAATCAAAAAAATAAGACAAAAAACCCAACCAAACCTGCTAAAATCAAAACCCCAAAACCTTGGGGGGAGGAAGAACTGTTTTACAGGTGGTCTCCTTTTTGGTGTGAATGTCTCAATTTTTCATGACAAATGCCCAGATTCAGCTAGATTTGAAACATCCAAAAACTTTAGATCTCTTTAGTTCAAAATATACTTTATATAACACTTCAGTCACTCTAGGTTTTAATCATTTCTGAAAGGTTAAAATACACCAAAAAATGTAGGAGGCTGAAGTCAGAAGTGTGATTTGCTGTCACTCTCTCAATTCCCTCTGTAAGCTGGACAGCAACTTCGATGCAGGTCACACATACTGTTCTAAAATGGGGAACTAAATGCATAAGTGTGGATGCTGGTATCCAGCTTTAATATCCACGACTGAAGATAGGATTTAGAAAGCTCTCATTGTCCTACAGCTGTCCCAGGAGTTGTTAGGGGATGTCAAGGGGCACTTTATACCAGATGTCTGCCATGTTTCTGCTGCAACCACCAACTGATGGTCTGTCTGACTTTGGAAAACTCTGGGTTGTAATGCTGAACCCTGCCTTCACCTTCAGAAACCCAAATGTACCAAGATATATACTACCATGGCTTAAAGACCATGCTGAAACTCTGCAAGTAGTCTCTCAACCAGGAACACTCTTTAAAAAGGAAAGGGGCAAGGGGAAAGACAACTGTCCCTTTACACATGTTATGATTAATTCAGGATTCTTGAAATGCCATAGTGCTTGAAAAATCAAAGGACAAAGCAGAATAGTCAAGAAACTATGTGAAGACTTTCTGTCTTTATTCTGTGTTTTAGGAGGACTGAGATCTCTGTACTGCAGTCACTGTCAAGGCCAATCCCACCAGCTGCTCCCTCAGCAAAGAACTCCTCACTCACACAGCCCTTTCATGCAGCTACCACATACTGGGGTATCATAAATAAATTCTTCAGGCAAGTTGCCATATCAAATTCTTTCTCTTGTGGGTGGTCCTTGAGAAAAGTAGAGCCCTGTCAGTATTACCAGTCTTGATAACAGACTGTTTACAACATTACGATTCAGTGGTTTAGATTTTTCTTGTTGTTGTAAATTACTTGTCTAGACAGATTTGAAGATCCAATCTTTGTGAAAGCAAGGCTTTGACTTAACTACTGATGTAATCAATTGATTGAATACAACATACTGTTAAAAGAAATCCTGCACTGCATGGTTCCTGTTTTCCTCAATCTTGTAGTCTTGCACTCAACTGGAGTGATTTTTTTTCTGGAGTGATTTTCTTCTCTGCCTGAGCACGTGACTAATGTAGTAACTGAAATCTGTGTGAGTCAAAGATCTGAAGTTTGCATCCCAGAGCTGTAAATTGTTTTAGCTTTACACAAAAAATAGTGATTTGGGGAACAAAATCTCAAGGAAACAAACAGAAAAATAGTCAAATGTAAAATAAATAAATAAATAAATAAATAAATAAATAAATTTAAATAATATCAAACAATAACAACAAAATCACAAACAAAACAAACAAAAAAAACCCAACCCAAACCAAACCAACCAAACAAAAACCCACTAATCAACAAAACTGTCACTCAGCTCCATACTGGCCTGCACACTATGCATTCAAAACCCCTGGTGAACACTTCCACTGTTATACCTGAAAGGAGCCCCAAGGTCAAAAAGATCTGACTTTCTCCAATTTTTAAAAGTTTTTGTGGCCCTCATTGAAGACAAACTTCAAGGTAACTCAAGCCACCAAAGCTATGGCATGACATGTAGGTGACTCTGCACATGCATGCACACAGGGAAAAGCAGGGGAATGCAACCAGTGTGAGTGCATGAAAGAAAGAGAGATATCGTTTGAATATTTTGCTTTGTGCACTACATTCTATTTCCAACCCAATTTCTTTTTTCCACAGGTTCAGTGCTCTTCCTTCTGCTCCATCACTGCTCAGGAAAACAGGATAGGTTTCGTTCCTTGCAGAAAAATCAGGGAACAAGCCCTCTTTGGGAACAACCGTAGCTGCAGCACAGTTTTGAAGGGCCTGCCATTCCGTGCCTTTCACTTAATGCTTTTGCAGGGCCATTAATTGGGTGATTTCCCAAACAAAGCTGTGTGGTTCAACAGCCACACCAGCCCACTGTGGCACCCAGCCCACAAGAGAGATGGCCATGGTCAAAGCTGGTCAACGATACAGTGAAAGGGGTCAAGTGCATCCTCGGCAAGCCTCTGGATTGCACCAAGATGAGAGGTACAGTCAACACTGGAAGGACTGGATCTTGGCAGGATTGGGTGGGCAAATGTGAACTTAAAGAAGTGTAGCAAGGCCAAGTGCAGGGTCTTGTATCTAGGTTTGGGCAATTTCCCATATCAGTACAGACTGAGAGACAGATGGATTGAGAGCAGGGCTATGGGGGATTTGGAGATGCTGGAATATAAATTGAATTACATGTGAGTGGTCAACATGTGTTTTCACCCCAGAAAGCCAACTGTATCCTGAGCAGCATCAAAAGAAGAGTGCACAACAGAATGAGGGAGGGGATTCTGTCCTCTGTTGTCATGAGTACAGAGAAGCAGTGCACCCAGAGTGTTGCATCCAGCTCTGGAGTCTTCAGCAGGAGACAGACATGAGCCTGTTGGATTCTGAGGTCCTGAAGAGGGCCAGAGTAACAGTCAGAAGGCTGGAACACTCTCCTAAGAAGAAAGGCTTAGAGAGTTGTGGTTGGAGTCTGGAGAAGAGCAGGCTTCAGGGAAACCTCATTTCATCCTTCCAACAGATAAAGGAGCCTAATAAGAGAGAGAGAGAGAGACTTTTTATCAGTGTCTGTAGTGACAGGACAACGGGCATTGGTTTTAAACTGAAAGAGGGTAGATTAATGTTATAGATAAGGAATAGTTTTTTCACTGTGGGGTTGGTGAAACAGGTTGCCCCAGAGAAGTGGTGGACATCCCAGCCCTGGAAGTGTTTGAGGCCAGGCTGGATGGGGTCCTGAGCAACCTATTTTAGTTGAAGGTGCCCCTGCCCATGGCAGAGGTGTTAGAGTAGATGATCTTTGAAGTTTTTTCCCAATCGAAACCATTCTGTAATTCCCTGATTCAGTGATCCTGAGGGAAGGAGGCATAGCCCTCCATTAAGGCATGGATGGCAGCTTTTCATCGAACTCCCAGGTGGAGTCAGGATATAAGCACATAAGCAAGCAAAGTTTGGCTCTAGGTGGATAGTCAGTATTTTTTGTGACTTAATTTGAAGGCATTTGACTTTCTGAGCCATGGATCTCCTTAGAAGGCATATGCTCTTTGGAGGATGGGACTGAGGAGAGGTGAACAGTGTTTGTCTTGAGCTGATCCTCCTTCCTCTGGGTGGCTTGGGGCAGATGCTTCACCTTTCTGCACCTCTTCTTCCCACTACATAAACAGGGGTAATACTGAATCCTTCCATCAAGAGCCACTGTTCCAGTATGCAAGTCTGTGGTCATTGGCAATGTTTTATCACAAATGAGGAAATCCCACTCCATGGGTTCTGTGGGAGAAGCAGAAGGCCTGACTTTCTGCTCTACTCCTTCACCTTCTCCCTAAGTAGGGAGTACTGGGAAGAACTGCCATTTTTCCCTTCTCTTTCCACTTTCCCATCAACCAAGTCCAAGTTCAGCAGCAAGAGCAGATAATATAGATTTTGAATTGTTTGTTCACTGCTAGGAGAGAACACATGGCCTACAAAATGAAGAGGAAGGTATCATTGCTTCCCCTCCAAGCTCAGACACGGATGGCTGATCCACTCACCAACTTCTCTGAGAAGTCAAAGGAGAAGAAACCTCTTTTTGTAGACTTACGTTAATTTCTCACTAGAGAGAGCACTTCTAATTTATCATGAGAAGATTGGAGGTCAGCAAGACCTGGCCTAATATTGTGCAAATACAATCACAAAATCACAGTGTCCTGGAATACGCTCAGTTGGACAGGACTGATGAGAATTTTCAAGTCCAGCTCCTGGCCCTGCACAGGACACGCCGTGGATCACAGCATCTGCCTGAGCCGAAAGGTCAAACCTGGAAGCTTCACAGGCTGACCGTGCAAGAGCAGCAAGTAACAGTTTCCCCTTCATCAAGAGAAACAAATCGACGCTTAGCTTATGGCTCAACTCTCTGCTCAACAGCCTGCAAGACCCACGCAGAACACACAGCCGTAAACTGGTGTGAGACAAGCAATATGGAATTGTCATTTGGCACAGATTACAGGACTTGCAAACCTTGGAAGCCAAGTCTCTCACTCACCAACCTCTGCCTGTGCCAATGGTACTTCTAGTAGTTACTAGGGTCCCTGTATGTCAGACAAATATTTCTTTCCAGTGACAAAAAACTGTCATTGTAGGAAGGGTGAAAATGTGTTCTTTAACATGAGTTAGGTAAGTCACAAGAAAATCAGAGAGAAAATAATGGAATTTGTAATTACATTTTTGGGATTGTGATGAGCTACAGGCAGGGGATTCCTCAGTTTGTTGCTGCTGTGACTGAATCCCCAAGTGACCCCCACTGACTCGAGCAGAGCAGGAGCAGTGGCTGCTCCACAGGAGCTGCTTCACCCTGCAGTGCCTGCTAACACATGCAAATCAAACATGCAGAGAGCTGCCTGGGGACACCACCTCAGTACGTGTTTGCAGTGGATGAACTGGGAAAGAGACACTGCATTCATGCTGCATCTGAGAATGTACTGATTGAGCACACACATGCCTGCAGAAGCAGGCATGCTTCACTTCTACTAATGACAAATAGAAACCCTGCATTCCAGGCTTGGGCCTGCTATTCAATGTGCATTTCCCCCAGGAACCTCAACAGCTTTTGGTGTACATGCAATATGTAGCTTGTCTTGTAGTCTCTATTTATTTGCTGCACTGCTGCACAAACGTAACTTTAAAAGAATACAGTTTAATCACTTGAAAACACAATCTTTATGGAGTGATGAACAAACCATTTGTATTCCTTGCTTCTCAAACCATGCTGAAATGTCCAGCACAGATGTCTCATTTTTATTTCCAGACGTTTTCTACATTGGGTGATAATATTCAAGTAATAGTTTTATTTCCAATTCTGACATGAAAGAACATAAGTATATCAGCAGTTTCATTGAGCTCAATGGCAGAACCAACTCATAGGAGCCCATGTGAGAAAAGTGATGTTTTTACAACTGTTTGCAGATGTGGGTCAAATCTGATTATACAGCAGGAAAGATACACATCATTTTATGAATTGAAATTTTCATTATTTCAGTTTAGAGATCTCAGCTCAATCCTTAGTTGTTCTTTTGAGATTTATAACAGCAAGTATAGGAGACATGTGCAGAAAGTTGGGACCTAAGTGGTGCTATAATTTATGTCTATGATGTGCTGTCCATAGATGTCATTAGTGTCAATGCAGCAGACAGGAATTTCAGGAGCCAGCAGGATACATTTTGTGATTTCTCTTCCTTCAATATGACAAAGATTGCAGAGACTGTCCCTCACATCTGGCAAAAAAAAAAAATCTCAATTTTTTATTAACAGAGTCCTTGATATCTTCATGCTGTTTTACAAATGCTTTTTGAAAAGCAGATGCTAAATAAACATGAAAAATTAAAAGATACATGAAAGTTACTGCTTTTTAATGAACAGAATTGCATCTGATTAAATAGCATAGACTAGCCTAGCCCAGGATAGAATAGTTCAGTTGGAAAGGACTTAAAGAGATCATGTGGTTTAGCTGCCTGTCCACTTCAGGGCTAACTAGGAGTTAAAGCCCAATGAAAAGGGCCTTGCCCTGACAGGCACAGGGCACCAACCACCTTTCTAGGAAGCCTGTGACAGTGTTTCACCATCCTCTCAGTAGAGAGATGCTTCCTAATGTCCAGAGCAGAGAGAAGAGATGACACACTACCTCCCCAGGTCTCCTCCTCAGGAAGCTCTGCAGAGCAATGAGGTCACCCCTGAGCCTCCTTCTCTCCAAACCAGACAAACCCAGAGCCCTCAGCTGCTCCTCACAGGATGTGCCTTCCAGCCCTTCCACCAGCTCTGCTGTCCTCCTCTGGACCATTCAAGGTCCTTCCCATCCTTCCCAAACTGTGGGGCCCAGCAGAGCACACAGGACTCAGGGTGAGGCTGCACCACGGCTGAATCCAGCAGGATGATCCCAATCACAGCTGGTGATGCTGTGTCCGATGCACCCCGGGATGGGGTTTGCCCTCCTGGCTGCCCGGGCACACCCTGCTGACTCACACTGAGCTGCTGCCGACCAGCACCCCCAGATCCCTTTCTGCAGGGCTGCTCTACACACACCCCTCTCCCAGCTCACCCTTGTGCCTGGTGTTACTGCATCCCAGGGGCAGAATCTGTATTTGTTCTTCTTACATTTCCTGCCACTGATAATTACCCAGTGCTCCAATCTATTCCAGATCCCTCTGCAAGGCCTCTTGTCTCTGAAGAGAGTCAATAGCATCTCCTAGTTTAGTGCTGTCAACAGATGGTGCATCAAGTCCTGCATCCAGGTCATTGATAAACTTGTTGAACAGAGCTATCCTACAATGAATTCCTGAGGAACATCACTGGTGATTGCTCACCAGGCAAATGTAGCCCCATACATTAAAACTCCTGAGGTTCTGACATTCAGCCAGTTCTTCATCCAGCACACTGTGTACCTGATCATCTCACAGCTAGACAACTTGTCCAGAAGGACACTTTGAGGGACAGCATCAAAAATCTTACTAAATATTACCAAAATCAGGAAAAGCCTCACCCACCACTTTCCCTTCATCCACTAGGCAAGTAACCTTATTCTAGACAGGTATCAAATTAATTAGACAGGACTTTCCTTTTATGAACCCACAATGACTGTGCCTGGTGATTGCATTGTCCTTGAAATACCTTTTAATTGCACCCAATTTGATTTCACAGGCATCCAGTCAAAACACTTGTTTTCTGGATTCATTCAGCAGTGTAGAATTACTGTGCATCCTTTTCTTATGTTGCTGCTTCTTACATTCCATATTGGATATTGCAGAGCCATTCAGACACACACTCTGGAAAGAAATACATGTTTTCATCATTGCGGATTTCCCAAAGTCCAAAGTGTATACTTTACATTCTGATAGATTTGGTTTTTTCTTCTTGCAAATTTCCTCCTCTTTTCCAAAGAAATCAAAGATAAAAAACACTCACTGAAAGCATGAAAATATACTGTGAACAAGTTGGAAATAAAGCAAATTACTGTTTTATTCATAAACATCATATAAGCATAATTATTTTGACCTTCAAGTTTATGTTAGAGCCTGTATAAGGCCCACAAAAGCTTTTATTTTAGGCTTTCAGTACCTACATTTCTTTTAGAGGAAAATGCTAATTCCTCTGTTTTCAGCAAATCTGTTCCCTTTCTTATACTTGCATCTGATGCTTGTCATTAACAGCTGCTGTGTATAAATATTGATTCTATTTTGTTAGCATGGTATCCAAGGAAATGATGTCTCTGTAATAGCACATTCGAGTTTTATGTCCTTCCTCTCCCCCACTAATAACTTTTGAAATTGCTGGCCAATTTTTGTGAAGGAGTAGAGGTCTTGGAAAATTCCTTAGCAAGGTCATGAAAACAGGCAGCTGGAGAGAGGGTAAAGACTAACCAGACGTCAAACTGAGCTCAGCTCAAGGCTCATAAGCAGAGAAAACCATACTGTGTTGTTACCACTACACTTTACTTGTGTATTTCTCTCTTCATATTTTACTGGTGCCATATTAGCTTTAACAACCCATTGTCTCTTTATCATTTGATGTCCAAGGTCTGTGAAAACATTGAAAAGAACAGGCTGAGCCCAGGCAGACTTGCCTGAAGTCTTTGGAAGTCATCTACACTCAACCAAATCCAATCAGAATTTCATGGGCTAAATATTCAAAAATCTCATCTCCAAAGGTGACATACTCCAGTGATTCAATGACAAATCCTTCTGCTGTCTTTGTAATAACACCAGGGTTTTGGTACACTGTCATTGGAGCAGATGCACCATACCACTACCTAAAATAATAAATAATAGTAATAACAACAGTGTAATGCCATCTAATATTTACATAAGGCATTCTGCAGAGTCCCACAGCACCTGACACATTTTAACAGATATTTGCAATGGATGAGGGCATTATGTGGAATAAGTGACAGTACTACAGTGAAATAAAGAAAAAAGCTGCATAGAGAGGAGAGACAGAACTTTGGCAGAGTCACCTAGCAGTTCACTGAGGACAGCTGCACAAGACAGGTTTAGGCATCTCAAATACACTTGAAGAATTTGCTAAAATGAAGGTTAATATGGCAAGATACAGCAACACCTGTATGATAATTACTTTTGCCTCATACTCTGCTTGTAGAGGTTATGGAAGTGCTTATAAAAGCCTAGAATATAACCGTACCAAACAAAACAAACCATTAGCATAGGAAACTAAGTGTTTTCACTATGCTCAGAAATAAGTGTGAACATGTCCTTAACACAAGTGGCCTAACATGGTACAGTCTAAGGCCCAGTGCAGTGCCAGAAAACACAGAAATGTAGTTTTCAAGATACAGTTTCTGCTGGAGCACGTGGGCCAGGCTGGCTCTTTATCTGCACCAGAAAAGATGGAACCTGTCATTATCCTGAGCTAGACATGCAGCCAGTATTACTGCAGACTGCACTGGAAGATTTGACACTTCTGGGAAAAAGCAGAGGTATGCACCCCCAAGTCCCACTTATTTTAGCTTTTGTTTCATGTGGCTCCCTGCTCCAGATGACACCTGCTGTGCCAGTCAGACACTTGCACTGGTGTTTCTTGTGCAATAAAAAGCGGAGCAATATAAAATTTGTGCCTTCAGTCTTTACCCAGTAGCATAACTTACAGGTAAGATTTTCAAGGTCAGGTATTTCTGGATTAGAAAGTAAGTTTTAGCTTCAGTCCTTTAGATTTATCTTTCTAAGTTTTTCTCCACACCATGAAGAATATGCATAAACTAACTTTATGCAAATGTTGATTTTCTTTCAAGACTGATTTTAGGAGCTAGATCCTCAAGAAACAGTCAGAAACTTGACAATGTTGAATTGCTCCTCTGTAATTCAAAATTAAGGAAGGAGTTTAAAAAAATGACTGTTTTTCCAACTAATAATTTGACAGTCTTAAAATGTAGCACCAACAGTGTTATGATATAGAATGATATAATGCTGACAAGTAAAATAATTTCCTTCCAGGGGATTAAAAAAGAAAAATGTATTACAAACAAACTAACCAAAACAAAAACAGAGCCAAAATAGAAGAAACCCCAGAGTTAAAAAATATCTAAGAATGAAAAAAAAGGCAAGACAACATAATACCTCCAATGTACCATATCACTTTGAAATAATGTTAAGTAAACAATTTTAAGGATCTAAAACTGTCTGCTTTGAATGTAGTTGAAATTTTGAGCAATGAGTAATTTATTTAAATAGAGAAAAAGGAAATAGAAAACTCTACTTTCTTACCAAGAATAGGTGGTTGTGGAATTTTTTACCAATCTATATTTTAGCTACATTCAAGCAAATATCATTAGAATTTTTCATTTGAAGGAAACCTGAGCTGATCAAGTTGCTTTTGGAGTTTTACTCAAAATCATTCATTCCTCTCTTTTGTAAGTGCCTGGATTCAAATTCAGAGCAAAAATTTAAGGCGAAATCTATTCAGTCAAGCAACTCATCACTCTTCTACCAGAAATTTTATTCTTGTTTCCATAAACAAAACCTAGCCCTTCTGTGCATCTAGAGTTTAAAGTAAACTAGATAATTGAGTCTAGTAAAATTCATCACTTCCCAGAATGAAGACAGATTATGAGCACTGGTATAATACTGTTTAACCAAAGGAAAAATATTCCAGTGATCAGACATACCCTGATCTGGATTTCATTTACATGGTTTCACTGTTTCTTAGTTTTCAGCTAGTACTAATTTACATTACTTCATTATTTCAATGGAACAACACTATTTATATGCAGATCATTTGTTATACTGATACTGTGCTTTGGTAAACACTTAATGGGGATTTCTTCATAAAACAATGTGCAAGATTTACCTTAGTAGCTGAGTACATTGTATACAATGGACAAGGGAAAGTACTTGAACCAGAGGACAGGTTCACAAATAGATGCTTGTGACTTTAATTTAATTTAAACAGTTACATTCTGTATACACTTTACAGGATTATAGTAAAAGGCTGCATGAGCAGAAAACCCTTTTCCCCAGAAGGCATAGCTCTCCTATTATACTGTCAATTACTCTTTCAAAAAAACCTCTTTTTACAGTTTAGTTTGGTCTAAACCCGCAGGAATAAAGTCACAAGCGAAATCTAAATGCCTACTGCAGTCAGAACCATGGGAACATTGTACATGCAGTTGTACATCTAACACAGAAAAAAGTCCCTCTGAAAATCCTCTGAATTGTCAAAAAATGTCAAAAGTTTGCCTTCTAAGTAGTGAGAGTCTTACGTTTCTCCAAAACTTTTCAACAGTTCCTGTATTTCATCATTCTTTGGCATGGAATCATAAATGCAAGGAGAAAGTCAAATCCTTGCTCTTTGTGTATTTTCAATTTTGCCTGTAGCTGGATTAGAAATTGCAGAGAGTCAGGAAAATATAGAATTTTTTTCTGCTTCCAGAAAGAGCCTTAGGGTCTTTCTTGATGCTAATTATTGTAGTTTTTTCATTCCTATTTTAGCAATAGATGTCATTGTGCGTCTGATTCTTAAAGTGAAATTAAATGCATTTTTTCAGGTAAGAAATTTTCTTTTCTTTGTGCATTTGAAGGGCATTATTGATAGTAAGCCTAAGTACCAAGGTGAAGTCATATTTACACTAAGAATTGTCTCAGGACAGTAGCGTGACCTAACTTTAAAGGGGCAGTAGTGAAAAGTAGTGCAAATTAATGGCATAGTTTAATTGAATACTTGTTATTTCCTGATTTTTATTTTTATTTTAGTAGTGTCATTGTGCTCAAGAGGACAGCAGGAGCAGTGTGGGGTTCACAAAGCATGACAACTCAGATCAGTCACATCAGCTTGGGTGAAGAGGAATTTCCAGATAAAGTGTAAAACGTGGGGAAAAGTCCTTATTTTGCAGTGATGAAAATCCCACTGACATCTCTGGGAGCCAGGATACCTGGACATCAGGCATTACACTGCAAGAAATAGTGAACGGGATCTTAGCAGGAATCTAGACAGGGAAGGGAAAGGAATATCCAAAAAGATTTAAAGATTATTTGGACCTAACCATGAGGAATGCTGTTTAGGAGAATTTTTTCTTCCCTGTAATTTGGAGGAAAGTGTACATTTTTGAAAGGATAAGAAGGATGTGGCTGCAGCAGCAGGAAAAGGAATCCCCAGGCACTGCAAAAACAAAAGAGGTTGATTTTGAGATAGGTGTAAGGTGTGAAATGACAAAGAAAAAAACCTTTAGAACCTAGACTGAGAGCTTACAAAATATCATATGTGGCATTCAGATATTGCAGATATTTCTGCTCTTTTGACATATAAGTAGAAAAAATCCTAGGAACAGAAACATCATGAAGCTACCTACCGAATTTGCTTCAATTGATTGATATTACATGATTTATTATCTTAAGTCATTAAGCAGGAGTACAAAGTTGGGATGTAAATTTCACAAGACAGAGAGAGACAAACATCTGCTGTTAATTTTCATGTCATTTTTAGAATGACATGAAAGGCATGAAAGCCAAGGTGGAGGTCTTCTGCTCACATTCATGTTAACATGGTGCTTGCAAACAGTAGAGCAATACAAATCTTAATCAGAATTGAAAACCATGAAATACTGAAAGTTCTGGGAAGGGAGGTAGCCAACCAAAATTAGCACCAAGGGTTAACAATACAGAATTAGGAGTGAGTTCCTGGAGTTTCTGTCCTGTAGTGATACAAAAACTTTTTGGCAAAAGAGAGCTGTGGGGAAAAAAAATGCAAGAACAGTGCTAAAATTCAAACAGCAGATTTACCTATCCTCGAAACCTTAATTCTGAAGCAGACCTCCTCGTATACCAAAACAAAAATGATTTGTAAAATGTGTTAGCTGTTTCAGCTGTAGTGCAAGGATGTGTCTCAACTGAGAAATCATGTTAAAAATTTTCTAGTGAGTTCTGATCAAAATATTTCATGGGCAATAGAAACAGGAGGGTTCCTTAAATTAACACTGACATTCCTGCTGAAAATTATTGTCTGCTGACGAATTAAATGACAGTACACAGAAAAGCCAGTTGTTCACTCTAACATGGGACTGATTTTTTCCCAGTGAAATACATTACAGCCCCAGCAGAGATGGGAATGTGTCACATACCTACCTGGAACAGAAATAATATTGCCATTGACAAGGTCCTGCAGGAAGCAACAAAGCAGTAAATTCATCCTTAAGTCAGAGGTTGAGGGAAGCAGCCTGCCTGAGATTCTCTGATTTGGAAGAGGTGATGACATAAAAACTGAATGAATTCTGAGAGAGGTGCTAGCAAGAGACACACTTAGAAATTCTGGGTTCTTCATTGCAAGTGACATAGGAGCAAATAAAAATAAGGCAAGGAGAAACTTGATCACATCCTTAATCCTGTCACCCTATTCAACCTGTGTAAATTAATTCTTCCCCAGTAAGTAAACAGTGTTTAATTGAGGTTTCTATTTTCTTTATTTTTCTTTTGTTTTGTAATTTGGTTTGTTTGTTTGTTTGTTTCCACATACTTAAGCAATGTGTTCCAAAGAAAGTAAGTCTCAATAATTCTAACAAGAACCCAATATTTTCAGCTGTGGCTCTGAATAGACTGGACCTCGTTACACTACAAGCCAGCAGGGAGTCGGGGGTCTGCTAATCCCTGCTACAACCAGGTCAGCTGCACTCTCCCCTCTATCACTGGATGCTTCCATTCTTTTTCTCTTTCAAGCTCTTCCAAGCAGTAAAACCAAATCAAAATATGCTTCTTCAGGCCCAGTTCATTTCCAAGCCAACAGAACAGTTAATACTTGATTGCAACAGGGGCAAAATCTATGCCTTGTTCAATTAATTACAATTCCTTATTGTTATGTTAGAAGATGAAATCCACAGAATAATCCTACCTCTTCTATGTCTGGCCCATTAAGGAAACAGCATGGAAGAGGATTATGAAGCATTCCAATTTTGTTAACTAGTCAGGGAAAATACAATGTTAAGAACCAAATCTAGACAAAGTGCATAGTTCATCTAGCTAAACAAACTGCTTCTCCTCAAGACCCAGAAGATTTTGAGCTGCATGTGAAGAGAAACACTATTTAGCACCAAGGCTTGTTCTCACTGAAGTCACTGATACTGATGACTGCTGACTCTGGGAACCAGAAAAACAGACTGTTGTTGAAGTTGTTTACGTATTGTTGCTGTTGTTTCATTTCTCTCACTTTTAAAAGGATGGCTTTCTTTAAAAATAAAAAACAAAAACCTTTGAAAACCCCACTTTTTCACTGTTGCTTCATGAATCATACCAGATAACGAGCCACAGGCTCATTATATATACTTGGTTTTAAGCACTGGCTAATAAGTTGTTACGACACGTCATTTATACAATGGTCTGTTTAATACACTACAGCCATAAAATACTTGTCAATTAACAGACCTTAATGACTGACCCAGAACACCAATATCCAAGTCTTTCAGATCCTTTACAATGTTCTTGTACACTGAACTTTGAGTGAAATCAGCTTGTATAACCTTCACCTTTTGATCTGTGGCCAGCTCTGTAACAGAAGAAAAACTCAAAACCAAAGACAAACCAGCCAAGGAAACCTGTTTGCATCTACTGAGAAAGAGGGAGAGATGTAATAAATAATGAGAGAAACAACCAGATGCCTTGCTAAGTAATGTCAATTGTACAGTTAACAATTGTTTCAACCTTCTTACTCTAAGAAATAATACAGCACAATCATAACACTTATACTCTACCCAGTTGTGTTTAGGAAAATAGCCTGGCAAATATAGGATGAATTTATACCCTGAAATCACTGGAATTTTTCTCACAAGATCTAAACAACACTTAGTCCTTCAGTAAGGTAAAACAAAACTAATTCAGAAATAAGCCACACAGGACTTCATCTCCTTGTTATCATAATATTTATAGATGAACACTGTCGGCATACGTTAGACAGATGGATGTGGATGCCAGATCCCCTACATAAGCACAGCTTTGCAGAACAGTTTAAAAGAATTTTGATGGATAAGATAAGCATTTTAACAAGTGGAACATATCTTTTTACACAAGAGGAAAGGTAAACAAGGATGGATGGGATGCAGTATTTTCTGCATTATTTTTTTAAAATTCCTTGCCTGTTTTGACATTTGTACTCTCATAGATTGAACCTTTCTTGGGATTTTGCAGCAGTAAAAGGCATTTTAGGGAGGCTATAGCTTAAATTTTACAAGGTCAATTAGAAGGGAAAGGGAAATGTGTGTGATTTTTCCAATGTCATTGCTATGCAGGAGGGGAGCCCAGCTGTACATTGCTATTTTTCTCAGCAGTTGATTTATTGCTGTTCATATTTTCAATGCAGTTTCATGAGGAAAAGAAGTAGAAACTCTTATTTACTCATTTTTAAAGGCAAGGGTTTCCTTCAAAGGGGCCCAATAAGGTCTCCTCTAACTAGATATTCACATTGTAAATTTTTGCTACTAAACCTGCTTTCAAGTTTTATGGGCAACCTGAAATCCAGATGAAGTTTGCTGAAAAAGTGACAGGCAAAGCTTGGAAATGTCAATAGAATATCAGATTGCAGGCTGTCTGCAAGTGGCAGGATTTCAGGTGCACAGACATGGCAAAAAGTGCATATGGCTTTCGGGAAAGGGTCTCTTGCTGGTTTGGATTCTGATTTTATCACAGAGAAGACCAAGAGCATTGCCTTGAATAGGAATAAGACTTGTTGAATTATTACCCAGAAATTTTGTCTCATCCATTGGTGCTCATTCAGTAAGAAGAGGCCTTGTGCCAGCTCCTGCAGGAGAGCAAGGACACAGAAAACTGGCACTGGGTCCAGCAGGGAAATTTGCAACAAATCAGAACCTCTGTTGGAGGGTGAGATAAAGTTGCTACCTTCCAGTTGTTTCTCTTTGCCCCTCAAAGCCCTTTGCACACTGCAAGTCTTGACCATCTTACACAACTCCAGCAAATGCAGTTTGAGGAAACAGCAAGCACTCTGACTGCAGACCTGAACTGTGGGTTGCATCTTGGGTGCAGTTTTAGAGGACATCTGTCTCCATGACAGAAGAAAGGAGGAAGGAGGGCCCTCTTTCTTGCCCTCTTTCTAAGCTGCAGTTCTGTGTATGAAAGGGACAAAACATCCTTTGAACTTTCAACCTATAAAAGCAACTCTAGTGGCAAATGACCCCGTCATGGTCCCAGGCTGGGTGAATGGTGAAACTATAAATAAAAGGACATTGTGAGTGTAAATCCAGTGAGTGGGAAAGAACAGAGCAACAGCTGGAGCAGACACCTACAGTGACCCTCTGATTGAAGAGCTCTATAAACAAAATGAGATGGTCTTAAAAAGTGTAATAATGTTGTGGCCATCTTTCTCATGGGCAATCAGAAGGGCAGCCAAAATTAGAGCAACATAAAAATGAGGATCAAACAAGCCATTTGGACTTTCTCTGCAACTCCTTGTCTGTACAGAACTGTACGGCTGCAACCAGCACTGTCAGCCAACAAACAAGTACTCCAGATGGCTTTCCTCTGTCTCTTTTAAGAATAAACCAATATATTAAAAAACAATAAAACTCTCATGCTGACAAGTGAATTACCCAGGGATAGCTCTTCAGAAAATTATAACAATTCAGCAAAGGAGAGAGCCAAAAACCAATTTCCAGTGCTTCTTATGTCTCTCCCTCTCTGTGACAAAGATTTATGATAGTCTTTGAAGATACAAGCCATTACATCTCTGCTTAAAGGTCCTAAGTGTGCTAGAAGTGAAAAGCCTAGCTTTTCAAACACCAGGACAGGTTATTGGCCCCCTTTTTTTTAATAATGGAGTAAAAACTAATTTAAGGAAAACTAAAAGAGGAACGAAGTTAGTTAATTCAGTGTGTTATAAGATGTATCGCTAAGACTTACACATTGAGCTCCTTCTGACCTCAGACCACTTGGGAACCTGCTTGTCAGATAGGATAATGTGCTGCTTTTTGGAATTTACCAAAAAGATAAAAAATCAGAATGGAGCATGAGGTTGTTTAGGATATACAGCATTCCACAATCACTCCCCTTCTGTTTAGATAGTTTAGAGAGTTATGAAGATATCTGAAAACCAAGGTAGCAAAATGAATGTCCAAGTGGCACAAGAACTGATCTTTGCAGAAAGGCCCTTTTGAAGTACCACAGCAACATTTGAATATGGAGAGAGAAGCATTAAGACGATACTCACACTCAGTGGAATTTCGCAGATAGGAGAGCAGATTGAGGTGTTTACCTTAAGGCATCAGCAAGACACAACAGACATTTTTAACAGCCTTTTAAAATGCAGAAAAGGATGTGCAAAATTAGTAGTTTTATGCTAGTCGGTGAACTCACTATGTTACCTGCTTACCTCTTGAAGCAGGAGAGACAAGCAGCAGAGAACATAGTAGAGCAGATTGGAAACTCAGCCTATAGAAGGGAGGATGCCTGAATGAATTAGCACTTTCACAAGTCTTTGTGTGAGCCAGGTATATTTTGTCCTGGGCTGTATGAGTTCCTTCTTCTATTCACTACTTTAATTTATACTGGGAGGCATCATTTCTGTATAGTTTTCTGCATCACCAAATCCAAAATCATTAACTGTTTGCTCTGCTAATCTAAAGTGTTACAACTGTATTTTCATTGTATCTGAGGATCACACACCTTATTTTTCATTTTATATTCAAAAATATTTGTTTCTACCAAAAAAATCCCCAAAACCCCACAAAAAATACACATAAAAGCCCCACAAACCAACGCCAAAACAACCAATCAAAACAAATAAACAATAAAAATCCCTACCAAACCATGAAAAAACTCAGCCACATTTATGATGAGGAATTTTATCTCTTCCAGAAGCGGCTTTTGTTAGTTTGTTTGTTGGTTTATTTGGCTTTAAAAACATTCTGAACACATAAATAGATCCTAAGGTATTATTTTGCAAACAGGATGTAGCTCTCCCTGTACAGCTTGCTTAAAACATATAAGCAGAAGCAATGAAACAGGGCTGCAGTGAATAGTATTCCATCATTTCTAATCCCCTGGTAATGTGGTTTGATCAATGTTTCACAAGCACAGTACTAAATGTGTTAAATGAACAGTATACCTGGGGTAGTGGTTCTGTCTGCCCTCTGTAACACTTACTTTGGTATCTTTTATCTCATTTTAAAAGAGCTTTCCAGTCTGAACTAATGGAAATCTGGTTTTCAATTCCAGTGTGTCTTTGGAGGAATGTTTTTCTTACTGTGGATTTCTGCCGGCTCCAGCAATGAGTGCTGTTCTCAGGCACACCTGTGGCTCACAGAACTTGGAAAGCCAAACATTGAGATGTCTCTAATTACCCACAGTTTAGACTCTGTTAATTTATAGCATTCAGTATCCAAACAGATGTGGCAGTATAATTGGGTAAATGATACGACCAGTTTGAAAACAAAGCAAGTATTTTCAATATAATGTCCAAAAGACTGCAAAAAAATGTAGTGTGTAGATGGTAAAAAAAAAAAGGAAACAAGAGTAATTTGTCCAGAGCTGCCAGCTGATTTTAGTGCCTCCACATCAGATACTCTATGATTTTCATTGCTATATTTTTCTCCCTTTCCTTTTGTTTGTGCCATCTACTTGTTGGATACTGATTTCCAACCTGACACAATATATAACAGATGACTCACTCTGGACTGCAGCCAATGATGAAAACAATTTAAAGACCTCACTGGGATTTGCCACCAATTTCAGCAAGCTGTGGGAAAGGCTATGCCAACATCCAGGTGGAACAGTGTCTAAACCTCACCAGTGTAGCCTGACTTCTGGGGTCACAGCACACACCTCCCTGCACCTTGGATTACGCGGGTGGCACTGCTGCTGTCAGTGGCGCTTGAAGCTGACAGTGAACAAGTGAAAAGCCATGGGTGTGTGCAGAAGGTGCAGGAGTGTTTGCAGGCAGGCAGGCTATCTCAGCAGTAGTACCTTTCAGGACAGGCAAGTCCTTCACTACACGCTGCTACACCGAGCAGTATGGCCTCAGTTAGGAAGCTGTCCAGTGGGTGGCCTCGTAATCAGTCACAGTGCAGAGGAATTTACAGTTTGCCCTGTCAGATACCCCTTGCTTTCCAAGAGAAAACAAGTCTGCCCAGCCCAACAACAACAACAACAACAACAACAACAACAACAACAACAACAACAACAACAACAAAGAGAGGCCTGTTGGATAGAAAATTTCTGGGTCCATCCCTTGATTTTGGTAGCTGCAGGTTGAACATTTGCAGACTTTTTCACCCAAGTCTGCTACATCACTTACACATGTGGTGCTCTCTTAGATAAACATCCTGGGCCTGATATTCTGTTGGACTCAGCTGCCAAACCTTCCTAAAGGCAAGCCTTTCTAACTTGTATAGATGTAGTCTTGGGGTGACACATACTTTTAAACACGTAAATCAAGGAATCTGCTGGATAGAAGCCATGTATAGAAAAAGATACAGTGGAAAGAATGATTTTCATTAAAGCAATCTCTAAAGTTAATGGAGGATAAAAACTCATTTGACTCCTAAATAAATTCTAGCTGTCAATCTTACAGTATTTATACAAGACATTCACCAGGATTAATGGCTAATTTCCTTTGAAGAAAAGAAAGGGAACATTAATTCTAAAGGCACTCTATTTAACTGATTCATCAAGAGCCAAATGTAATTTGAAAGCCTTAAAAAACCAACCAACCAACCAAAAAATAAACCTGGTACTTTGATTTCATTTTTAGTCCTCCTTTGCTGTGTTCCAAGAACTACTTTAAAGGTAACATATTCATCTGTATTTACAGATGTTAAGGGCAGATAAAGGAAGTAAAGAGCACACATTCACTTCTTGGTTAGCCCATTACACTTTTGTGAAAGAAAAGCATGTATTTTTAGAGTGATCCATCTCTCCAAGGGCTCAAGGGACACAGTAATATAAAAGAGTTTTTAGTATCAGAGCAATACCTGGAGGTACAGCTATAGCAATATCCAGCACCCTGGTATGCTAGACATCAAGGGAAAGGACCTGCAGATCCCTGCAAAGCCAGCCTGGTAAATGGGAGGG
>VZTR01015114.1:0-25529 GCA_013400775.1 Chaetops frenatus
TAGAAAACACACCACAACAATTAAGTAAGTTTATTGAGCCTAGATCAGCTTTCTAGTCCTACAATTACTTTTCCAGATAATATTCTGTATCATTATAATTTGTACTCCTGAGATTTTTGAATAGAGCAAAATTTCCATCAGCAGTTCTGGACTTGTTATCAGTTAATTAATTGTACTAATTTGAGATTAATTACTACTGTATTTGTAGAGCCATCAGCTGACTGACTGCCCTGTGTGGTTAGCATGAGTGAAACTATGGTTTTAATTTTGTTCAGCAATGGAGACATGCACTAGAAACTGGAGTACTGTTTTATAAGGTCCCTAGCATATTCTCTCACAAAAAGGCCGGAGGGAACACAATTTTTAAAAATACTTGTTTTTGCAAAGTGCTATGTAGATGGATTAACTTCCTAGGATTTAGGTCATTGTATTTTTCTCCTAAACAGGAAATGTTAATTTCCTCCCTGCCATTCTTGTTACTGCTTTTTTCCTCCACACTGAATACTGCCTTCCAAACCTTTGAGAACAGGAAACTGTTGGTCATTGTTTCGGAAAATGTGCTTAAAACTGCTTTAGTAACATATTTGTAAGAGTGGCTGAGGAAAGGATTTAAGTCCTTGTCACTTCCATAATACAGGAATTAATTCTGTGTCATCTTCTACCCCTGCTATGAAGGTTATGACCTTCATGCACTTAACTGGATTATACTCAAATGCTGTTTTAGTGCCCAAAAGAAATAGATCTTTTTTGGAATTTAAAAAAATGTAACTGTAATCCTAAGTATGTAATCTTTATTGTTGGAGGCCTACAAAATCTTGTTAACCAACAATTTCTTTTCTTGGTCTATTCTGTAGGACTCTGGTGTAACTAGCTTTTACACAAATATCAAGCATATTTTTTCTATGTATAGTATAATGTTTGTTGATTGCTTTATGTCCACCATAGTTAAAGTTTTGAGTAGTTAGATGATTAATTATATGAGTAATTTTTTGCCTGTATTTTGAAGTCTCGTGAAGAGGAGATGTCAGCAAAAGTTCATGAGTTGCAGGCACAGCTGGAAGACTTGCGGAAGGAATACAAACAAAGGATTCTGGAAGAGGAACATTGCGGCAGTGAAAAAGTGAGCTGGCACTGACATTTGTTTTTATATCTCTAAGTGTGAAATTCTTGGACCACATGAAATTCTGTAATTTATTCCTAATTCGACTTTATTTATATATCTGGCCTTCACTTTCACATCCAAAATTAATCTCTTTAGCATCTGCAATATTTGATACTACATTTTTAATTGGTATGTTGAAAAGTCCAGTTCTGTTGTTATTATTAAGGTGGGGGGGTTTTGCCCTCTACATGTGTTTATGTTGATTTTACTGGAAGCCCTTTAGAAGTAAAGAAAATCCCATTAAGTAATTTTTTACTGTGATTTTTTAAAAATTCACATTTCAAAGGTGTCTGAAGTAGTGCCTTGAATATATCAATTATGGACAGAGAGGCTTTCACTGAAAGAAGACTGCCTTCATTCTTTTGTCTTTCTGAGATTACATTTTAATTTGAGGAATTCTTTGGTGAAAATACTACTAACTGTTATTATACTGAGGAGAGAAAAAGTGTATGAGTTGTTGAGTCATTGATGAGAGTTCATATTGACCTTACTTTTAAATTTTTACAACAAGTAGCCCTGAGGAGAGTAAATTTGTATATTTGACATTAGAAACTTGGAAGTACAAATTACCTTGCTGTCCTAGTGTTTGTGCCTTCTGCCTTACACTTGCATACAAAACCCTTTATGTTGCTTTTTGTAACTATCCCATGGTATGTGTTGTTTTCATAACAGGAAAAGCAGGAATATTTGTATAAGACTGCCTTGTATTCTTAATTAACCCTTGTTCACCTACTGATAGTCTTACTATTATCCAGAGGAAGATTCTTAAAGAGACTCCTAACTTCTAAAACATGATTATGAAAAGTCTGAAGAGTAATTTAGGACCTTTTTGTTAACTGTTTCTTTCCTAGTTTGTTATAGCAGTCTGCTATGAATACAGGCAGTCATTTAGTATTGTATTATACATTATACATCTTCCAGATTACTGATATGACATGAAAGTTATGTCAAATTGATATACCGGCAATGGTATTTCATGTATTCATGTATTCAGCTCAGGAGCAATGCATCCCAACAAGGAATAAATCAAGCAAAAATTCCAGGAGGCCCTCATGGATGAATAAGGACCTGCTGGGCAAACTCAGAGCCAAAAAAAAGAAGAAGCTTTTAGGAAGTGGAAACAAGGACAGATGGCCTGAGAGTAATATGGAGAAATTGTACAGGAAGCTAGGGACAAAGTTAGGGAAGCCGAAGCCCAGTTAGAATTGTTCTGGGCAGGGAAATTAAGGTAAACAGGAAGGGTTTCTACACATATGTTGCAAACAAAAGAAAGACTAGGGATAATGTGGGCCCTCTTTGGAAGGAAATGGGAAACCTGGCTACCCTGGACAAAGAAGAAGCTGCAGTTCTCAACAACTTCTGTGCCTCTGTCTTCAGTGGTAAGTGCTCTTGCCACACCACCCAAGTAAAGAAAGGCAGGTGAATGGACTGTGAGGATGAAGATCCTGAGCCCACTTGTCATGGTTTGACACTGGCCAAACAAAAGGCAGCTGTTAAAGCTGCTCACTCACTCTCCCCTGCCACAGCTGGGCAGAGCAGAGAAAAAATTAATGAAGGCTTTGTGAGTTGAGATAAGGACCAGAAGAAAACATGCCAAGGGCAAAACAGGCTCAACTAAGAGGTAAAAAGTGAATTTGTTACTAACAAAATCAGAGGAGGATAATGAAAAGTAAAATAAGCCCTTTAAAAACACCTTTTCTTCCTACTCCTTCCTAATGAGAGCACAAGATGAAGGTTTTGGTCAGTTTGTCACCTGAAGTTTTCTTCTGCTGGTCAGGGAGAGGAGTCCTTCCCTGCTACACTGTGGGGTCCCTTCCCACGGGAGACAGTTGTCCGTGAACTGCTCCAGCATGGCTCCAAATCTGACAAGCAGCAGTCCTCCCAAAACTGCTGCAACGTGAGACCCTCCCACAGGGAACAATCCTCCCAAGACTGCTGTGATGTGGTTCTCTCTTTCCACGGGGTGCAGTCCTCTGAGGACAGGCTGCTTCAGCCTGGAAGCATGGCCCCTTCTGTCCACCAGATCTCCCACTGTATCACACTGTATCCTTCAGCCATCCACCCACTCTGGCGTAGCCACCTCCCCCAGGGGCTGCGGGTGGATCTCTGCATCCCCTGTGGACCCCCATGGGCTGCAGGGGCACAGCTGCTTCACCATGGCCTTCACCATGGCCTGCAGAGGAATCTCAGCTCCAGTGCTTGGAGCACCTCCTNATTAATCTCTTTAGCATCTGCAATATTTGATACTACATTTTTAATTGGTATGTTGAAAAGTCCAGTTCTGTTGTTATTATTAAGGTGGGGGGGTTTTGCCCTCTACATGTGTTTATGTTGATTTTACTGGAAGCCCTTTAGAAGTAAAGAAAATCCCATTAAGTAATTTTTTACTGTGATTTTTTAAAAATTCACATTTCAAAGGTGTCTGAAGTAGTGCCTTGAATATATCAATTATGGACAGAGAGGCTTTCACTGAAAGAAGACTGCCTTCATTCTTTTGTCTTTCTGAGATTACATTTTAATTTGAGGAATTCTTTGGTGAAAATACTACTAACTGTTATTATACTGAGGAGAGAAAAAGTGTATGAGTTGTTGAGTCATTGATGAGAGTTCATATTGACCTTACTTTTAAATTTTTACAACAAGTAGCCCTGAGGAGAGTAAATTTGTATATTTGACATTAGAAACTTGGAAGTACAAATTACCTTGCTGTCCTAGTGTTTGTGCCTTCTGCCTTACACTTGCATACAAAACCCTTTATGTTGCTTTTTGTAACTATCCCATGGTATCTGTTGTTTTCATAACAGGAAAAGCAGGAATATTTGTATAAGACTGCCTTGTATTCTTAATTAACCCTTGTTCACCTACTGATAGTCTTACTATTATCCAGAGGAAGATTCTTAAAGAGACTCCTAACTTCTAAAACATGATTATGAAAAGTCTGAAGAGTAATTTAGGACCTTTTTGTTAACTGTTTCTTTCCTAGTTTGTTATAGCAGTCTGCTATGAATACAGGCAGTCATTTAGTATTGTATTATACATTATACATCTTCCAGATTACTGATATGACATGAAAGTTATGTCAAATTGATATACCGGCAATGGTATTTCATGTATTCATGTATTCAGCTCAGGAGCAATGCATCCCAACAAGGAATAAATCAAGCAAAAATTCCAGGAGGCCCTCATGGATGAATAAGGACCTGCTGGGCAAACTCAGAGCCAAAAAAAAGAAGAAGCTTTTAGGAAGTGGAAACAAGGACAGATGGCCTGAGAGTAATATGGAGAAATTGTACAGGAAGCTAGGGACAAAGTTAGGGAAGCCGAAGCCCAGTTAGAATTGTTCTGGGCAGGGAAATTAAGGTAAACAGGAAGGGTTTCTACACATATGTTGCAAACAAAAGAAAGACTAGGGATAATGTGGGCCCTCTTTGGAAGGAAATGGGAAACCTGGCTACCCTGGACAAAGAAGAAGCTGCAGTTCTCAACAACTTCTGTGCCTCTGTCTTCAGTGGTAAGTGCTCTTGCCACACCACCCAAGTAAAGAAAGGCAGGTGAATGGACTGTGAGGATGAAGATCCTGAGCCCACTTGTCATGGTTTGAC
Organism: Chaetops frenatus; assembly: GCA_013400775.1. Taxonomy (NCBI): domain Eukaryota; kingdom Metazoa; phylum Chordata; class Aves; order Passeriformes; family Picathartidae; genus Chaetops; species Chaetops frenatus. Next base: position 4,765 of record VZTR01015114.1, read on the forward strand.
ACTGGCCAAACAAAAGGCAGCTGTTAAAGCTGCTCACTCACTCTCCCCTGCCACAGCTGGGCAGAGCAGAGAAAAAATTAATGAAGGCTTTGTGAGTTGAGATAAGGACCAGAAGAAAACATGCCAAGGGCAAAACAGGCTCAACTAAGAGGTAAAAAGTGAATTTGTTACTAACAAAATCAGAGGAGGATAATGAAAAGTAAAATAAGCCCTTTAAAAACACCTTTTCTTCCTACTCCTTCCTAATGAGAGCACAAGATGAAGGTTTTGGTCAGTTTGTCACCTGAAGTTTTCTTCTGCTGGTCAGGGAGAGGAGTCCTTCCCTGCTACACTGTGGGGTCCCTTCCCACGGGAGACAGTTGTCCGTGAACTGCTCCAGCATGGCTCCAAATCTGACAAGCAGCAGTCCTCCCAAAACTGCTGCAACGTGAGACCCTCCCACAGGGAACAATCCTCCCAAGACTGCTGTGATGTGGTTCTCTCTTTCCACGGGGTGCAGTCCTCTGAGGACAGGCTGCTTCAGCCTGGAAGCATGGCCCCTTCTGTCCACCAGATCTCCCACTGTATCACACTGTATCCTTCAGCCATCCACCCACTCTGGCGTAGCCACCTCCCCCAGGGGCTGCGGGTGGATCTCTGCATCCCCTGTGGACCCCCATGGGCTGCAGGGGCACAGCTGCTTCACCATGGCCTTCACCATGGCCTGCAGAGGAATCTCAGCTCCAGTGCTTGGAGCACCTCCTNTTCTTTTGTCTTTCTGAGATTACATTTTAATTTGAGGAATTCTTTGGTGAAAATACTACTAACTGTTATTATACTGAGGAGAGAAAAAGTGTATGAGTTGTTGAGTCATTGATGAGAGTTCATATTGACCTTACTTTTAAATTTTTACAACAAGTAGCCCTGAGGAGAGTAAATTTGTATATTTGACATTAGAAACTTGGAAGTACAAATTACCTTGCTGTCCTAGTGTTTGTGCCTTCTGCCTTACACTTGCATACAAAACCCTTTATGTTGCTTTTTGTAACTATCCCATGGTATCTGTTGTTTTCATAACAGGAAAAGCAGGAATATTTGTATAAGACTGCCTTGTATTCTTAATTAACCCTTGTTCACCTACTGATAGTCTTACTATTATCCAGAGGAAGATTCTTAAAGAGACTCCTAACTTCTAAAACATGATTATGAAAAGTCTGAAGAGTAATTTAGGACCTTTTTGTTAACTGTTTCTTTCCTAGTTTGTTATAGCAGTCTGCTATGAATACAGGCAGTCATTTAGTATTGTATTATACATTATACATCTTCCAGATTACTGATATGACATGAAAGTTATGTCAAATTGATATACCGGCAATGGTATTTCATGTATTCATGTATTCAGCTCAGGAGCAATGCATCCCAACAAGGAATAAATCAAGCAAAAATTCCAGGAGGCCCTCATGGATGAATAAGGACCTGCTGGGCAAACTCAGAGCCAAAAAAAAGAAGAAGCTTTTAGGAAGTGGAAACAAGGACAGATGGCCTGAGAGTAATATGGAGAAATTGTACAGGAAGCTAGGGACAAAGTTAGGGAAGCCGAAGCCCAGTTAGAATTGTTCTGGGGAGGGAAATTAAGGTAAACAGGAAGGGTTTCTACACATATGTTGCAAACAAAAGAAAGACTAGGGATAATGTGGGCCCTCTTTGGAAGGAAATGGGAAACCTGGCTACCCTGGACAAAGAAGAAGCTGCAGTTCTCAACAACTTCTGTGCCTCTGTCTTCAGTGGCAAGTGCTCTTGCCACACCACCCAAGTAAAGAAAGGCAGGTGAATGGACTGTGAGGATGAAGATCCTGAGCCCACTTGTCATGGTTTGACACTGGCCAAACAAAAGGCAGCTGTTAAAGCTGCTCACTCACTCTCCCCTGCCACAGCTGGGCAGAGCAGAGAAAAAATTAATGAAGGCTTTGTGAGTTGAGATAAGGACCAGAAGAAAACATGCCAAGGGCAAAACAGGCTCAACTAAGAGGTAAAAAGTGAATTTGTTACTAACAAAATCAGAGGAGGATAATGAAAAGTAAAATAAGCCCTTTAAAAACACCTTTTCTTCCTACTCCTTCCTAATGAGAGCACAAGATGAAGGTTTTGGTCAGTTTGTCACCTGAAGTTTTCTTCTGCTGGTCAGGGAGAGGAGTCCTTCCCTGCTACACTGTGGGGTCCCTTCCCACGGGAGACAGTTGTCCGTGAACTGCTCCAGCATGGCTCCAAATCTGACAAGCAGCAGTCCTCCCAAAACTGCTGCAACGTGAGACCCTCCCACAGGGAACAATCCTCCCAAGACTGCTGTGATGTGGTTCTCTCTTTCCACGGGGTGCAGTCCTCTGAGGACAGGCTGCTTCAGCCTGGAAGCATGGCCCCTTCTGTCCACCAGATCTCCCACTGTATCACACTGTATCCTTCAGCCATCCACCCACTCTGGCGTAGCCACCTCCCCCAGGGGCTGCGGGTGGATCTCTGCATCCCCTGTGGACCCCCATGGGCTGCAGGGGCACAGCTGCTTCACCATGGCCTTCACCATGGCCTGCAGAGGAATCTCAGCTCCAGTGCTTGGAGCACCTCCTGTCCCTCCTTCTCCACTGACCTTGGTGTGTCCATGTTGTTTCCCTCACATGTTCTCACCTCCTCCTCTTCTCTAGCTGGAATGCAAACTGCACCACCTCTTTGCTTTGATTTTCTTCTTAAATATGTTACCATAGAGGCATTACCATCATCTCTAATTGGCCCAGCCTTGACTAGTGGCATGTCCATCTTCAGAGCCATCACGGATTGGCTCTGCTGAACATGGTGGAAACTTCTACAGCTTCTCACAGTGGCCCCACCACTACCAAAAACCAGGCTGAGCAAAATCAACACATCACTGTAGGAGAGGATCAGGTTCAAAACCATCTAAGGAACCTGAATGTGCACAAGTCCATGGGACCCAAGGCAGTTCATTCGTGGGTCCTGGGGGAGCTGGAGATGAAGTCGCTGAGCCACTATCCGTAATTTTTGAAAAATTGTGTCAGTCAGGTGNACTTCTACAGCTTCTCACAGTGGCCCCACCACTACCAAAAACCAGGCTGAGCAAAATCAACACATCACTGTAGGAGAGGATCAGGTTCAAAACCATCTAAGGAACCTGAATGTGCACAAGTCCATGGGACCCAAGGCAGTTCATTCGTGGGTCCTGGGGGAGCTGGAGATGAAGTCGCTGAGCCACTATCCGTAATTTTTGAAAAATTGTGTCAGTCAGGTGAAGTCCCTGATGACTGGAAAAAGGGAAATATAACCTCTATTTTTAAAAAGGGGAAACTGGAATATACAAAAGTACAGACCAATCAGTCTCATGTCTGTGCTAGGCAAGATCATGGAGCAGATTCTACTGGAAACTATGCAAAGACACATAGGAAAAAAAAGAAGAAAGAGGTGATTGGTAACAGCCAAAATGGCTTTACAAGGGGGAGATTGCGCCTAACAAATTTGGTGACCTTTTATGATGGGGCTACAGCATTGGTGGACAGGGGCAGAGCAACTGACATTGTCTACCTGGACTTAAAGCAAAGCATTTCACACACTTCTGCACGACATCCTTGTCTCCAGATTGAAGAGACAGGGATTTGATGGATGGACCACTTGGTGGATACAGAACAGGATGGATGGCCTCACACAGAGTTTTAGTCAAATGGCTTATTGTCCACATGGTGACCAGTTACATGGAGTTACAACATGCAGCAGTTGTAAGTAGAGTAGGATAATCACCTCTTTTGACTGATGATGCTGTGTTTGATGTAGTCATGGGGTCAGTACTAGCTGGGGCTGATACTACTCAATGTCTTTGTCAGTGACACAGGCAGTGAAACCTGTCAGTGCTGAGTGCACCCTCAGTGAATTTGTTGAAAACACCAATCTCTGTAGTGGTGCTCTCAACACAATTGAGGGAAGGCATCCAGAGGGAACTCAACAGGCTTGAACTGTGGGCTGAAGCAAACCTCATGAAGTTCAACAAAGCAAAGCACAAGGTCCTATAGCTGGGTCACTGCAATCCCAGACACACCAATGAGTTGGGTAGAAAAGTGATTGAGAGCAGCCATGAGGAGAAAGATTTGGGGCAGGCAGGTGATGAAAAACTCCACATGAGCCAGCAATGTGTGCTCGCAGCCCAGAAAGCCAATTGAATCCTGGGCTGCATCACAAGGAGCTTGGCCAGCAGGTCAAAGGAGGTGATTCTGCCCCTCTGCTCTGCTCACATGTGATCCCACCTGGAGTACTGTACACAATTCTGGTGTCCCCAACATAAGAAAGACATGAAACTGTTGGAGCAATTCAAGAAGAGGGCCATGAAGTTTGTAAGAGGACTGGAGCACCTTCCCTGTGAACACAGGCTGAGAAAGCTGAGGCTGTTCAGCCTGGAGAAGAGAAGGAGAAGATTTAATGGAGACCTCATGGCAAACTTCCAGTATCTGAAGGGGACAGAGAAGCTGGAGATAGACTTTTCATCAGGAACTGTAGTGATAGAACAAGGAATAATGGGTATAAATTGAAAGATGGGCTATTTAGATTAGATGTTAAGAAGGAATTTTTCACTTTGAGGGTTGTGAGATACTGAGCAGGTTGCCCAGGGATGTTGTGGATGCCCCAACCCTGACAGCGTTCAATGTCAGGTTTTATAAGGCTTTGAGCAGCCTGGTCTGCTGGGAGGTGTTGAGACTAGATGATCTTTAGCGTCCATTCCAACCTGTTAACATTCTCTGATTCCTCAGTTGTTCCCAGAAATGTATCGGACAGATTGGCAATGAGCTGTAAAGTATTTGAACACTGCAAATATTAAATCTCTAAAAGTGAATATGTTTTCAATAAACAAAATAAACACCTAATTTTGCCTGTGTCTGAATGTTGTCCACAGCTCTCCACTCCTTGGAGTTTCCATGGCAGACTTTGGAGAAACTCAAAGGAGTTCTTCCATCTGTGGCGGGTTTAAACCAGTTCAGAGAACTCCATTGCTGATAAAAAGCTTAGTTTTAAAGGATAAAGGTTTCATTTGTGGGGGAAGAAGACCAGCTTGTGTGGTAGTACTGGCACTTAGATACAGTTAAAGCATCTGGGTTCAAAGTAGTTGCAGAATAAGAGTGCAGGGTTTTGGGTTTTTTCCTGAGTGTAAGGCAATTAAATATATGTGATTTCTCTAGAATACAAGTATCAAACTTTTTTGAATAATTTTGAGAATTCCAACTAAATTCAAATTTAGCAAATTTTTCACTAACTTTCTTTTGCATTGCTGATTCAACTTAATGTAAATGCCTTATTTGATACTACTCACAATGGTGATTTCATTTCAAAACAATATAACTATTCTAGCAGATTGTGCTGTGGAATGTGCTCATAATTCCTGGTATATCTTCAGATCCAGTCAAAGCTCAAATATTTAGAGTGATGTAAGTGGGCTTTCGGTTCCTGTTTTATCAGGATTTGATTCTTACTCTGACATAATCTGTTCTGGGGTCAAGAGGTAGTTTTCTTTTGTCCTCCTTAGAAATTGAGTTGTTTTTAATTTTTACTCCTGACTCGGTTTGTCTGTTGCCTGTGCTTGGTATGTTTGTAGGACACTAATTTTGCTTTTACCTGGTACAACAGTACATATTTGCAATGGCTACAGTAGCATATATGGGCAGCATTACAGAGCTATATGAGAAAATTAGACAGGGCCTGTGGAACTTGTCAACATACCAGAACAGAACTGTATAAATCCACATCTGGATTTTACCGTGCATTCGAATGAATTATATTTGCCATGGTATTTTTGTCTCACTTTATTTATTTTTTATTTTGTTGCTTTGTAACATTTTTCTCTTTTGGTATTGGTTCTTTTTACCCTTCAGCACTAGTAGTCAAACAGTTTGAAGTCTTCCATTGACTGGATGCAGCTTTTTGTGGGTAACTTCTTTTGTCTAAAATCAGAGACTCCCAAATCACAGAAGTTTGTTTTAGAAAACGTTATGTGGTGCTTGTTGTCAGCCTAGAACAATCATTACACATAACATATCCACTTTGAAGTGTACCCTAGATATTGGAACAGTATTTGTCTGACTGTGATAAAAAATTGACAAATAATAACAATCTGAAGTGTTAATGTTTGGAGGTAAAAATATCAGAAAGTGTCTTTCCATATGAGGAAATAAATGTCTGATTGAGCTTTTCAGAAGCAAGAATTTCACTTAGAGGTTTGATATCCTTAGAGGAATGATTTTCCCCTATTTTCTGTTTGTGGAGTGAGGAGACCTTGCAGATTTTATCAAACTGAGATGGGGAATAAATCTCTTTTTCAACACAATTGCAAAGAGGCTTGGGAAGAACAAAGTAATATTGACCTTGAGATCAGCTGAGTTGATTAGAGCATGATGCTAATTATGCCAGAGTCACAGATTTGATCCCTGCATGGGCCATTCACTTTAAAAGTTGGACTCTGAGCTCCATGTGGGTCCCTTCCAACTTATACTATTCTGTGATTCTGTGAATACATACCATTTCTGGCTTACCATTTTTGGTTTAGCCTACCCTAAAAAAAAATTCACACATAAATTATTTGATGATGAAATGCTTATACAACCTTGAGTTATACTCATGACTACTGAAGTATTATTTTCCTTAGAGTTGAAAAGCTGAAAGATAGAAATTTCAGCTTAGAATTTTTTCTGTATTTCATAAACATCTTTGCAAGATGTAGAGCTCATGAAGCTCTTAACTGAAGCTATTTTCAGGTAAACGTTCACATTTCCAAATGTGATTTGAATTTAGGAAAACCATAAAATATTCTGAATAGTAGTTAGGTACCCTGTGATGTATTTCATACTCATTCAGTTATTATTAATTTCCAATATGCATTTAATAAAGATTTGGAAAAACTAGGTTCTTGAAGTTGTATTTATGATGATTGTCTTACAGAATGAAATGAGATAGTTTAAATACCAGCTTTACATACCGTCAATACAAATAAGTTAAACTATTTATGAGACTAGTTGTTATTATTTGGTAATTTAAATTTTTGTCATCCTCAATTAAGACACTGTATCAGAACTAGATGATTGCTGTTTCTTTCTCCAGTGCTCGATATAGTCAGTATTTTTCATACATTTTAATCTAAATTTTTATTGTTGTTATAGGTCACAATAACAGAACTAAAGGTAAGTCTTACATGTTATTGATTTTGCTCTCTAATTCTTCTCTTGTGGAGCAGTTTTAAAGCTGAAATATACTGCTTATAAGTTTGTGTGTGTTAAAAGGAGAAATAAGTTTATTTCAAAGATACCTATGATGTATTTTCAGCAATTTCCATATGTGACTGTCTTTTCAGGCACAACTTGCACAGAAGACAACACTAGTCAATGATTCAAAACTGCAGGAGCAGGAATTGAAAGAGCAGGTAAAGGTGAATGAATGAGAAGTATTCTTGTTTGATACTCCGTGTTTGCAGTATTAAAAGATTTGTTCTTTGATGTTGTAGTGCATCTCCATACAAGGTACTAGGAATATAATAGAGAAAAAAAATAGTTTTCACTCATACTTGCTCCCAGAAGATCTGTGTGCTTTTCAAAAAATTCCTCTGTCCCCTGAGAATAAAAATACCACATGCTTGTGGTACTGGTTAGCAAAGCAATTGCACACTGAAAAAGGGAACAGTGCACTTACTGAAATTCTGGAAGTCTTTTTTTCAAAACTAGAACTTTTTTGATGTTTAAGTACAATTTTTTGGTATGCTTTTTTATCTGTGCTTATATATAAAATAGAAACATGAATATATAATATATGCATAACATCTGCTATAGATATTTCTCTGTGTATATACACATGTACAACATTGGGACAGTTTTTAATAACACAGTTTCTAACGTTTTCCTTCCTTAAAAAGCAAATTTATTTTGCTTTTGTAAGAGATTATATGTAACTGGAAACTGCTTCAGTTATGCTTATTTTAGCTTGTAGTTAACACCGTTATCATGTCAACTGTCCTCTATTTAGATTCATGTACTGGAAGACCGGCTGAAACATTACGAGAAAAATATGTCCATCACATCAGTTGGAACACCCTGTAGAGGTAAGTACACGGTTTTCATCACAAATAAGTTTTTCATTTGTTAGAAATATACCGTTTGGTTTAGAAAATAAAACGTTAGTCTTTTTAAAATACTTATATAATGAACTTACAACATCATTGTTTTATCTTGTCTATTATAGTAGTTGGTGTGTGATTTCAGATGACCAAATCGCACAGCATTTTATTTGATGTTTTCTTTTTTATGTCATCCAGTTAAAACAGCTCTGTATCAGAGTTCTTAAGCTCTCTGCAGTGCAGGATCCAAGAGCATCCAGTAGATAGGGACAGAGATGGGCACACCTATAGCAGGGCAGAGGCAGGAACAGGAAGTCCCAGGCTGAGCTGGGACACGTCCCCTGGGCCCTTGGCAGGAGATGGTGGGGCTGGGGGTGCCAGGGGAGGCCAGTCCCAGTCACTGAGGGCTGTGAGCACCCCCAGGACCCTGGCAGAAGTAGACTTGCACTGCTCATGTGGTGCTGTGGTTGGACACTTTGGCGATAGAGTATGGCATTATGGACTTTCTCTCTGGTGATATACTTTTCCTCTCAAACTCTTTTAACATAAGATAGAAAAATGCACAGGGAAATGAACAGGTATTGCTTACCTCGAAAAGATTTGCAGCTGTTTAGTTGAGGAGTACATCGTGCATGAGACTGACGGTTCAAGCCTTGAGCCTTGTTAATGTTAGAGATGTAGGGTTTTGCCATCCTGTGCAGACCCATCTTAGCTGGATGAACTCAGAAGACTTCTAAAAACCACACAAAACATCACACTTGTTTTTTGCAAATTCATGCAAATGGTCAAATTATCTCAGTACATCTCTCATCCCCTCAGAAGGTCCATGCCTCCTTCTCTTGAGGTGACTAAGCCAATGATGGGAGATGGTTGTGGGTATTCGGTGCCTTCTGCTAGTGCAGGGCTGGGAAGAAATGTAATCAGAGATTTCCTCAGCATATACTGGTAGGGACAAAAGCAGGAAGCATAGTGTAGCATACTTCAGCTGGAAGGAACTGACATCAGTTTTGTAGTCCAGCTGTGTGACCACTTCAGGGCTGACAAAAAGGTAAAGTATGTCTTTAAGGGCACTACAAATGCCTCTTCAACACTGACAAACATGAGGCATCAACCACCTCTCCAGGTGGTTTGTTCCAAGGTTTGAAACTCTCTTGGTAAAGAAATGTTTCTTCACATCAAGTCTGAACTCCCCATGATAGATGCAGGTTTCAACCATTTTCCATGTGTCCTGGCACTGGGTACCAGGGAGGAAAGAGCAGAACCTGCCTATCAAGATCCATTCAGGAAGCCGTAAAGAGCACTGGGGTCACCCCTTAGGCTTCATCTCTCCAAATTAGACAAACCCAGACTCCTCAGCTGCTTCTCAGAGAACATGCCTGCCAGCACTTTATCCAGTAGCAGAGGTACCCTCCTCTGGGTGTGTTCATGTACCTTCACACCATTTTTAAATGGTGGGGCCCTGAACTGCACACAGTACTCAAGGTGAGGCTGAACCAGTGCTAAATAGGGTGGGATAATCACCTTTTTTGACCAACTGTTGATGCTGTGTTTGATACACTCCAGGAGGAGGTTTGCCTTCTTGGCTGCCAAGGGCACATACACTGATGACTCCTGTTGCACCTCCTGCCAACCAGTACTCCCAAATGCCTTTCTGGAGGGCTGCAGTTACTCCATCCCAGGTGCAGAATACAGCATTTGTTCTTGTTTGGTTTCATGCCGTTAGTGACACTAATTTGGATTTGGATGAGTGATTCTCAGTATAAATATTCTCTTCTTTTTGTTTACACAGATGGAAACCTTCACCATACTGACATTTCCCTGTTTGAGGAACCTACTGAGTTTGAATACTTGAGGAAAGTGCTCTTTGAATATATGATGGGTCGTGAGACAAAGGTATGGAAATTTGTGTATGCTGACAGGTGGTTCAGGTTAGAGTAAAGTTTAACGCCCTTGCTGTCCAGATGTGAAGTACCATGTGTTTGTGATTTGTTATGTGCTGCTTATTTCTGACATGTGATTCAATAGGCTTTCATTTTGTTTCCAAAGAGACATGATCCAAAACTTCATCAGCCTGCCAAGATGAGTGGTAGGTGGAGGGGGTTTTCACATGTCACACCACTGTACCTATCAAGACAAAAGCTTTTATGGGTAGATATGCTTTTATCAGCAAAAGTCCTGTTGTCAGTCAAATTTAACGAAAAATGAAAGCTGGTATGCAGAATATTAGCAAAGGTGATCTTTTTATGTAATCTTGACGCAAACATGGTAACAGTTGGATTAAATAACAGTTTGTTAGTAGATGTGAAGATGGTAAAATACCTCTTCAGCTGTTGCTTAAAAATGTTTCATAGTATTCCCAAATCTGTATACCTTACATATTATTAATTTACTCTTAGAAGTAGTGAAAAGCTGGACAACAGGCTTCTTGTAAGCTGCAGGCTTGTGAAATCATTCCTGAATTGGAATTCTACTAGCTTCTTGCCATACTGGTGCTTAGGGACTGATCATATTCAGAAGAGGTATGTTGTAACAAACATTTTTCTTGGATGATAAATTCTATATGGATGAATTTCTGTATTTGGTTTTTTTCCTCCTCCCTGGAATTCTTCCTTTGTTGACCTGCTTTCAACTTAGAATACTATGAAGAAGAAAGATTTTATGTAGGTTTCTGTGTTAATTAGCTCTGTTCTCACTGTGCTCTGTACAGAATAAAACTTGGACTGTGCTAGGCATCCTGTCCTTATGGGATTCTTCTTTCTCTCTCTTATCCCACTTCTCATTTTGATATTAATTCCTTTTTTATTACCAATATAAATCTCTGATCCAAAAAACCCAGAATCAATAGTTACCTTCTGTTCTCAAGCCTATGTGGCACATCAGATGGCTCTCTTACTTAAATTAATAAAAATAACAGCAAAAATAATTAATAAAAATATGTACAGTAGTGGATTTTATGATTTTGAATTTTAAGGGACTTAGACAAGTGAAAATGCTAAAAGTCTGCCAGCAGTGTTTCAGTTTAAAGGAAGTCTTGAAACAGCTGTAGACAACTACTGCAGATAGCTGATGCACACAGCAATTGTTCAGTCGAGAAAACCTAATTTGAAACCTTGTTTTCACTCACCAAAATTTTTTCTTACTGATCTTCAAAACATTGCTATGCGTGCCTCAAAACTTTGGATTATAAAGTGTTACATTTTTTCCCTTTTTAACAGTGTTGTACTAAAATTTGCAATTAATTTCTTCGGTAACAGTAACAAACTACAATCAGTGCTAAAGAAAATTGTCCTTAGCTCCTTCTTTGGTGTTTCTTTTTCTTCAGTTTTTTTCTTTGGTGAAGTTTTGCTTCAAAAAGTAGTTTCAAGCTGATTTCATCTGCTGGTTTTCCTTCAGTCATTAGATGTGTTGCTGGAAGACACTGAGCTTAGTGTCTGCTCTCATCAGGATTATGTCATATACTCATAAATTTATGCATATGTCTTGAGAACTGGTTTCATCCTGCTACATGGACTGGAAGACCATGAGCAGTGATGATGCAAATGATAAAACTTTTTAAAACAGTTTTAAGTATGCCTGTAAAGTATTACTGTGCTTTTCCCCCCCCAGCACAGTTCTTGACTTAAAAGATCTGCACTGTAATTTATCTTCTCAGTACAGATATTCCTTTCTCTCAACTTTTATCTTCCTGGACGAGAAGAGGCGTTTTTTTAATCTTATTTTGTCTTGTAAGATCATCCTGGTGGCCCTTCTCTGTGCGCAATCCCCTTTTGTAGTGCATATACATACGCCATGTCTCAAAGGTGATTCAGTACTGGAATTGTTGATATCTCTGGACATGCTTCCTCTTTTTTGAACAGTGTTCAAAAGAATCTGTGCAAATTATCTTGGATGTATTGTTGATCATGCATCCTAGTAAATGGTACTGGAATGCGATCCAGACATTAATGAATGCACCAGTTGGTCTACAATATTGGAGACGAGAGAAATGTGGAGGTTGATATGGATCTAAGAGTCAGGAATTACTGTCATGACTTGTAATGTGTAACTTATCACATTCCTTGTAAACTGCTTGACCAGTGTGTGCACGTGTCTTTGTTGTGAGGTTTTACTGTCTTGCCCTCCAGTCCAACTTTATGATTTGCCTCTTGCTTGGCAGGTATATGCAACAAGATTGACAGATTGCTTTTTCTAAGCATGCACTTTTATCTAGTGTGGTGTCTTATTAATGGACTCTATCATTTGAGCGTAGATACTATAGAACTCACATCACACTACAGTAGCTGAAGTTTGTGACCATCTGCAAACATTGTTTTTATATAAGTCACATCATGCATATACAATGTGAAACAAAGTGTTATATCTTACTGATTTCATGGTTTTCCACTGACATTAATAAAATAGTATCCTGCATTATTAAATGAAATTAATTTTAAAATATTACAAAGCATTTTTGTGGATGTGGAATTATGTATGGATAACCAATATCTTTTTAGACAATGGCCAAGGTTATAACAACAGTGCTGAAGTTCCCAGCAGATCAGACTCAGAAGATACTGGAACGAGAAGATACTCGACCAATGGTAAGTTATGTAAGTAAATCAAGTTTATGCAAGAGGATTAGGTTTCAAGAATAAGGAATTAGAAACTTTTTTTATATCTTCTTTGCCCTGTGTCCACATTCAAGTGGATTCCTTTTCTCCCTCCTTCCCTCTTATTCACTGGAATATCAAATTCCAGCTCTAGGTTTGAGTTTATAGCAAGAGTGAGAAAGAAACCAAGCATGTTTTCTTTACTAGTATTTTTCTTCAGTTAAGACATATTTCTGATAGCGATGGGTACAATAGGACCAAAGCAAGTTCAAGCGTCGCTACTATTTTGTGGATGAATTTTCTAATAAAAAAAAGTAATCTGACACATTAAATATAGATATAAATACCTATATGATATAAAATTCATGCTTCTTAAATTCAGAAGTTTTTGTGGAGTCATACCCGTTTTTATGAAAGATATATCAAGAAACATATTTTCAGCCCTGGGATAAAATTTCTGGCAAAAACAACAGGCATTTTGCTCATAGAATAGAAAGTTGGTAATCTCAATCACCTGAGATATGTGTGTTTAAAGTGAGATGAGTACATACAGTTTTATCTTAAGTGTGTATCCTAATAAGATTGGGATTTTGATTAGGTTTTGGGGGTGTTTTTGTGTGAGCCTGCTTTGTTTTTGTACTGAAAAACAGTACAAAATGAAAATACGTCAGTTCACTCTGGGTCAGGACAGGTCAAAAATAAGAGTTGTCAACACTTTGGTGTTGTCTTTTTTCCCAGTTTTTTGTGATATTTGCTTAGTATTTACCAGTTGACCTACTTACTAGAAAGATGAAATTGGATTTGAGAAGCAGACGCAAAAGGAGATAAGATTATTTTAGCATAAGCGTTTCTTTGCTATTACTGTTACTGTTTTATGTGTTAGAGCTGCTTTTAAATTAAAATAAAAACTTCAGGAATAGTCTCTTCTACATTGTATCTGGAATCAACACTGTGATCCCTGTCTGTGGGTCAGCTTAGTGAAATACGTAGGAATTAAAGTTAGAGGAAGAATTGCATTGTTTCTCTCACTCACCTTGCATATATATTTATTTAGTGATAGAAAATACAGAATAAAATAAAAATTTGAATAATTTTACATTTTACTTGAAGTAGATACATTAAAGTCCTGTTAATTCACTGAAACAAATTTTTAAAGTCTGTATTTTCACCTTGCAGTATAACATCTGAGGAAAGTGTTAAATACATCAACATTTTCCTGTACACTTAGTATGTTTGAAAGTCCTGCAATCTTAAATACTTTAAGTACTTTTAGAAGATACAAATATTGATTATACTGCAGCTCCAGTAAGTATCATGTATCCCAAGCATGATTTTTTCTCTCTGACATTAAGATGGAAATCTGAGACTTTTTTTTATTATTATTGTTTTGTTTTGTTTTGTTTTGGTAAGCTAGAGTAATATTTAGGAATGATTTTGAGAACAGAGAGGTGGGCCTTGTTTTGCAGTCACTTCAGCTTTTTGATATTTAAACCCATTCTTCCTACAACAGACACTCACAACTTCTGATACAAAATAAAAATTTAATTTTAATTCATCCCACAACTTTTCATTCTTGGTAATAAATTTTGGCTAAAACACAGTGAGGTTTTTTGCAGGCTACAAGTGCTTTGATTTGTTAAGGATACCATTGTTCAAAGAGCTCTTGGGTTTCACATAGCAGTTCCCTCTTGGCTCATATCTAGCCTATGAATTTTCTCCTTTCCAAATTCACAAAGAGATTGAGTTAGACACCTAATGTAAACTCAAATATTAGGGCATATTATCAAGGAAGAAGTATTTTTTCCTTCACTTTATGTTACTATATTCGTTTGCTGAAGCACAAATTATTCTCAGGATGATTCTTCCATAATTCTGTTTAGAACTAAAAAGTTGGAGATGTCTTTATAAATTCTTTTGTCAAGAAATATGCTTGGGGTTTTTTGTTTTTTATTTATTGGCATTTGCTGACATGGCACTAGTGCTTCTCCACAATAATATTGGACTGATTCTGGTATATGAAAATATCCAATTTCTAGCTCTCATGAGCAATGAAGTTCTGAACTACAACATAAATGTGCATTTTAACATAAAGGTTTTAGTGTATTGCTAAAACATCGGTAAGTAATTTTAATGTGTAAATTACTAATTTACTGTGCTACTAGATTAAGTGTGTGGTGCTAAGTATCTGTGAATAATTTTATACCCTCTTAGTGAGCATATATTTAACAAGTTTCTGAAAACTTGTAGCTGTCCTTGGTCAATAAACATATGCTAGATCAATGTAATCTTCAGTAATATGGCTTTTACTATGTAGTTGTTGTGATCTAACTGCAGCAGTCTCATCCATAGATGTCCACAGAGTTCTTACTTGCTAACTCTACATAACACTCTTAACAAAATAGTCCAATAAGCTCTTTTCTTCCTGGCTTTGTAGTTTGCCTCACCTCGCAGTGGTATCTTTTGAATATGCCACCAGTCTGTGCTTAGCTACCATGCGGGTGAGTGAAGTCTAACACATTCTTGTTTTATGTAAAATGAAATCTGTGTTATGCAATTAATGATTCTTCTGCTTTTTTTTCTTGCCTGCTTTCCTTCGTTAAAAAACAAATTTTGGTTGTATATGCGTATGATAATTTTTGTTCTCCTCTTAATCATGTTTTGCTTTGCAAAGCGAAGTTTGAAAATGGTAAATATTGGTTCAAAACCAGTCTTTTTGATTGACCCTAACCCTAAGCATAACTTCAAATGTTGATTGAGCTACAAGAATCTCAGTTGTAGAAACAAAATCAGATTTTAAATCAATTAATATGTAATATTGAATTTTATTGCACTTGGCTTAGTTTTGTCTTCATTTTCTGAGTTTCTTTTTGAATAGTCAGATAAATCATGTGGGAGACATGCTGTACTGCTCGAGGTTAATTTCATCTTGTAAATATGAAAATGAATTCTCTTTAAAAAGATTGATGAATATTCTCTGCAGAGGGATTAGGATATGATTGCGTTTAAACATCAATACCTTTCTGAATCACAGCTTCCGTTTGATATCAAGAGAAGCTAAAGCAGAGAGATGATGGAGAACAATTAGGGGAGCTTTATGCTCGCAGTTTATTGTATCTTCAAGTTTTGTTAAGCTACTTCAATGAAGAATCTGCAATGCTAGTGGTAGTGTTACAAGAATGGAACAGCTGATGTATGCCTAAAGGTGCAGGTTGAATCAGACTAGCCTAGCTAAACAAGCAACACACAAGCAGTAGCTGGGTGAGAGAGGACTGGGATATGGAAGTACACAGGAAAACTTTCTGCACTAACTGATAAAGATTATAATTTAGGTCACTAGTGGTGTATGATATTTAATAAACTCTGCAGATGAATTCTATAGGATATGGTCACTTCAACTTTTTTTTCCTCCTTTGCAACTGGAAAGCTTTGCACAGTTGGCAGGAATTGATTCAGTGCATGTGAAGCAGTTGCTATCTCTTGGCTGAAATGTTATTGGCCTGCATCACTGCCAGAGCGAAATTAATTAACTTAGGCTATTGCCACTGCCGGTTACCGCAGTGCAGTTGACAGGTTATCTTCCTCTCCTGCAGTCATGCAAATACAGCCTTCAACACAAAGTAATACCTCTTTCAAAGGAAAAAATCTTTTATCTAACAGTCATGGTTTCTACTTTTTGTTCTTTTCCATCTTTGAATGGCGAATACACTTAAAATACAGTAGAGTTTGGACTGTTTGCCAGCAGCCTTCATCAGTTCTAACAAAATCAGCAACTGTTTTCTCTAGCCCTTTGTTGAAAAGAATTGAATTGTTGATATTGATGGAACAAAGATATTTACAACACTATTGCAGAATAGGTTGCAGAAGGTAGGTTTGAAACTTACATTCTTGTCATGCTGTCAGTAATGCTGGTGTAAAAAAATTCAGCTGCTCTGAGCTGCATTTGAAACATACTACAGGAAGGCTTGTTGACATTGACCTTAATGTCAGAAATTATAGGTTACACTTTCATAACATCAGCTAATGTATATGCAAAATGTTCAGACTTCATTATTTGATTGTAGTTGCCAACATAATCTCAAGTATTTTTGTCACATATTCTTGCATGTATATAACTTAGAAATTAAGAGGATGGTGACTGCGTTGTGAAGACAGTTGAGATTTTCCTGTAGAGAAGGTTATTTGCTAGCTCCAAAACTTTACATCATCATTTCAATTTTGGCGATAAGCCTTATGCAGAGCAACTTGTTTTTCTTTCAATTAATATGCAGTGATGTGGTAGACTATTTCCAGCGAGACTGCTGACTGTTTTGCTACACCTTATTTTGTTTCCATCAGTTTCTCAACTGTTTTGCAGGTACTGGAATGGAATTGCTTGCTCAAACAATTTGGCAGTTTGACTTATTTGAAATTATTCTGTCTCCTAATTGTATTAATACACAATGCAATTATTTTAATATTAAGAGCTTCTGAGTTGTTCTCAATAATGTAACATTTGATAATTTCTTTTAACTTTTCATTCTTCTAGTTGTGGCTACGACCATCTTGAAGATTTTGTGATGAGAATGTCTCACAACATTGCTGCTTAGAAATATGTTTATATCTCTGTTGCCCCTTGAGAAGGGACAAGAAGAAAAGCTATTATTCAAGGTCACAAACAGAACAGCAAGAACCAAACTTCAGCACCACCTTTGGACTGTGAATATAGTTTAAATTGCCTTGGCAGAAATGCTAATCAGGGGTTATTTGGTTATTTCTCTTCTATTGAATACTGTCTTCTATTTTGTGTTAAAGGTTATTTTTTTAAAGGAGAGAAAAGACTTTATCCTAGGAAAGAATTGCCTGCTACTGTATCTCTATACAGGTTTTACTGGGTGTTTTTTAAAAGTTAAAATAAATTATTTGTTTCTTCTATTTTTTTTGATTGAATTGTACAATACATTTTGGATGGATAGTGATTGAAGTGATTTTTCTGATGAACTAGGGACTCTTGTTGACTATTCTCTCCTGATTTGATCTTGATTGTTTACTAGAAGGTCACTTCTATATGCTTTTTCCTACAAGAGATCCAAATTGCAGTATCTTGTTTGTTTACTCCTAAGCTTTTGTACTTATATTTTCTGGAGAAAAGGTGTGTTCCTGTAAATTGTACATAGTTACTACATAACTGTATCATATGCTGATCTGTGACTGTTGACAGCACTAATATGAATAGAGCCAAGATGAAATAAAGTTTATTTACTGTAAAATCTTGGAGCGTTTTTGGTATGATTTTCCTTTTAAAGGACACTCCAGTTTTGTCCTTAGTCCTGTTGGAGACATTGTTAGCTGAGGTATTTCCAAGCTGAAATCACTCTCATAAGAACAGCTATTCAAGTACATTAAACTGTAAGAAGTCAATGGAGACATTCAAGTTTCCAAAGGGTCACAACCTGCAAAACAGATACATGGTGGGCTGAAAAGCTGGCATCAGAATGTAGCAAATCAAGAAGCTTGATTTGTAAAAGTTCTAAATTACCATAGGTTCAAAGGGACCTTAAAGATCATCTAGTTCCAGCCTGCTGCCATGGGCAGGGATACCTTTCACTTGACCAGGTTTCTCAGAGCCCTCTCCAACCTGGCCTTGGACACTTCTCAGAGATGAGACATTTACAATTTTTCTGGGCAACCTGTTCCAGTGCCTCATTATGCTCACAGTAAAGAGTTTCTTTCTAACATCTAATCTGAATCCTCTTTCAGTTTAGAACCCCTTTCTCCTATCACCATCTGCCTGTGTAAAAACTTGTTCTGAAAGGGTGCGATACGGTCTTCTTGGAGCCTTTTCTTCTCCAGACTAACAACCCCAACTCTCAGCCCGCCTTCACAGCAGAGCTGCTCCAGCCCACTGAGCATCTTTGTGGCCTCCTGGTTTCACTCCAACAGGTCCATGTTTTTCCTTGTGCTGAGGACCCCAGACCTGGGCACAGCACTTCAGATCTGGTCTCATGAGAAAGCAGAGGGAGACAATCACCTACCTTGAACCTGTTGGCCAATCCTCTTTTCATTCACCAGCACCCCCAAGTTGTTCTCCAGAGGACTGTTCTCAATGAGGTCTTCTCCCAGCGTTCTCCTGATCTGGACTCATTGAGGTTGCTCCCAAACAAGGTGCAGGACTTTGCACTTAGACTTGTTAAATCTCACGAGGTTCTTATGGGCTCACTTCCCAAGTTTATCCAGGTGTCTCTGCATGAAATCCTTTCCTTTTGTTTTGCCAACTGCACCACTTGCCTTTGTGTCATCTGCAAATTTGTTGAGGGTGCACTCAATCCCATTGTCTGTGTCACTGATAAAGATGTTACAGTACCAGTCCCAAGACAGAGCCCCTGAGGGACAACTGTCATCACTGACCTCTGTCTGGACATAGAGCCATTGACCAGAATTCCTGGGCTGTGTCCATCCAGCCATTTTCTTATCCACTGAACAGTCCATCCTTCAAACCCATGTCTTTCCAATTTGGAGATAAGAATGTAATACGAGACCATGTCAAAGTCTTTACAGATGTCTAGATAGATGACATTGTTTGGTCTTTGCAGTCATTCCATCATAAAAGTCCACCATGATGGAAAATTATGTATTTTTGTTCTTTTAAATTATTCCTGTGTGATCTTTTTGCCATGTAAGTTGTGATCCTCTGAAGTGATACACAAGTATGCATAAATTTAAGCTCTAGCTACTGTGATTCTTACTGTATCAATAACTAACATCTGTAATGTATGTGAGTTCGCCAAGATAAAAGTTCAGGGTGATCAGTCCCCTGTGAATGTAATTTTTAACAAGCATTTGAGGGGCACAGTCTGCAGTTGAATGAGGCACGGTCCCTAGTCATGGTATAACTGGAAACATTTATTAAAAGTGTATATAGCTTTTATAATGTTTTCGCTATCAGGTTAGAATAGCGTGAGCCTGGATAGCCAGTAGTATTACTGTTCATATGTCTGCTAACCAATAATACACATGATCAAGTCTGTAATAGTGACATCAGCCTTTTTTCCCTAAAACAAGTGCTTGTATAACAATTTCTTCTGCAAAGTACTGTGCTTCTGCTACTTGCTACATTTTAGAAACTTGGTTACATCTCTCCTGCCTGACCGAATAGCATTCTTTGTTCTCTTATTACAAGTTCTCTTTGTTTTCGTACTCCACACCAATCCTCTAAATTGCTCATCTCTGAACTTAAGGGATGGGATTTTTAAATTTTTTTTTTTTTGCAAGTGCGCTGGGAGTCACCTTTTTTGGTTTTCTGCAGGAAAATAATAATAAAAAGGCTGAATTTATTAGCATAGTTTTTATTCTAGTGAAACTAGAAGTGAAACAATTTGAGTGATCCAAGGCCTATTGTGGCCACTAGCAGTCTAAAGAATGCATAGTGTTTTAAACTGCTGTTTAAGGTTTAAAGAGACATGGGTTGTATTTAATAGTTAAATACCAAGAGTTACATCTTTATTTCCTACTGCCTAGCGTCTGGCAAAACTTGAAGTTTTATGCTGCTTTATCATTAGTAGCTTCTGGGAGGATTAGGGGAAAGGGGTTAAACTTTTTCCTTTCATCAAACATCAAACGTATCAAGTTTGTGTTAAAGATGCAATATTCTTTGTAAGTGTTTCCAATGTAAGCCCTTCTCTCTCAGTTGTGTAGCAGAAAGGCATCCTCCAGACTGCCAGAGCAGCAACCGGAACTGGACTTGACATGTGTATGTTTGGCTCTGAAAAAGCCTATTCCTCTCATAGCTGCATGAGGATTTGTGGGATTTTGCTACTGCTATCATTACAGCAGTGTAAAACATAGATTTGAGTTTCACTTTTCCATGTAAGCTGCATGCTGTCCTAGGCTTTGGGAACTTCACTGAAGGGATCTATTACTTTGACAGCAAGGTTTACTGTGATCTCTTGCAGTTCTCTTGTCCTCATAGATAGGTTTTTTTTCACATTTTCTGGTTTTGTTTTTTTCCTGTTCCATGAAATAATCTAGTTATGAACTGTACTTTGTCAAGCATGACCTAAGTGCAGTGGAACAAACTG
>VZTR01015114.1:25948-37066 GCA_013400775.1 Chaetops frenatus
TTCCTGTGTGATCTTTTTGCCATGTAAGTTGTGATCCTCTGAAGTGATACACAAGTATGCATAAATTTAAGCTCTAGCTACTGTGATTCTTACTGTATCAATAACTAACATCTGTAATGTATGTGAGTTCGCCAAGATAAAAGTTCAGGGTGATCAGTCCCCTGTGAATGTAATTTTTAACAAGCATTTGAGGGGCACAGTCTGCAGTTGAATGAGGCACGGTCCCTAGTCATGGTATAACTGGAAACATTTATTAAAAGTGTATATAGCTTTTATAATGTTTTCGCTATCAGGTTAGAATAGCGTGAGCCTGGATAGCCAGTAGTATTACTGTTCATATGTCTGCTAACCAATAATACACATGATCAAGTCTGTAATAGTGACATCAGCCTTTTTTCCCTAAAACAAGTGCTTGTATAACAATTTCTTCTGCAAAGTACTGTGCTTCTGCTACTTGCTACATTTTAGAAACTTGGTTACATCTCTCCTGCCTGACCGAATAGCATTCTTTGTTCTCTTATTACAAGTTCTCTTTGTTTTCGTACTCCACACCAATCCTCTAAATTGCTCATCTCTGAACTTAAGGGATGGGATTTTTAAATTTTTTTTTTTTTGCAAGTGCGCTGGGAGTCACCTTTTTTGGTTTTCTGCAGGAAAATAATAATAAAAAGGCTGAATTTATTAGCATAGTTTTTATTCTAGTGAAACTAGAAGTGAAACAATTTGAGTGATCCAAGGCCTATTGTGGCCACTAGCAGTCTAAAGAATGCATAGTGTTTTAAACTGCTGTTTAAGGTTTAAAGAGACATGGGTTGTATTTAATAGTTAAATACCAAGAGTTACATCTTTATTTCCTACTGCCTAGCGTCTGGCAAAACTTGAAGTTTTATGCTGCTTTATCATTAGTAGCTTCTGGGAGGATTAGGGGAAAGGGGTTAAACTTTTTCCTTTCATCAAACATCAAACGTATCAAGTTTGTGTTAAAGATGCAATATTCTTTGTAAGTGTTTCCAATGTAAGCCCTTCTCTCTCAGTTGTGTAGCAGAAAGGCATCCTCCAGACTGCCAGAGCAGCAACCGGAACTGGACTTGACATGTGTATGTTTGGCTCTGAAAAAGCCTATTCCTCTCATAGCTGCATGAGGATTTGTGGGATTTTGCTACTGCTATCATTACAGCAGTGTAAAACATAGATTTGAGTTTCACTTTTCCATGTAAGCTGCATGCTGTCCTAGGCTTTGGGAACTTCACTGAAGGGATCTATTACTTTGACAGCAAGGTTTACTGTGATCTCTTGCAGTTCTCTTGTCCTCATAGATAGGTTTTTTTTCACATTTTCTGGTTTTGTTTTTTTCCTGTTCCATGAAATAATCTAGTTATGAACTGTACTTTGTCAAGCATGACCTAAGTGCAGTGGAACAAACTGAATTAGTTATTTAGTATTCATACAACATTGGATGGACTAAATAATATTTTTCCCTTAAGAAACCTAAATAAAGAATCCAAAAAGGATTATANATGAGCAATCACGTAATTATTCGTTAATATAATGGGAATGTGTGCGAAGTACAAAATTTTTTTCAGGTTGAAGTTTTAACTGCTTCTAGATTTTCTTAAAATAGAATATGTAAATAAGGCATTGCTTTAGAATTTAAATAATGTTAAGGTGAGCACATGAAATGAAATGGGTGCTTTGCTTTGCATAATGTTTTTTGTTGTTATTGGAGTGTCAAATGGTGCTAGTAGTGTCAATCAAAGATTGGGCTGCCTTTCTAGCAAAGGTTAGAGGATGTTAAACTTGTTCAGACACGATTGTTAAAAGATGCATCTGCAAGAGAATGTATTTGGATCATTCTTATACTGAACCATGCCTTAGTCTTATGTGCAACATATGTGATATTTGTAATTTTATGAACTTACATACATTTGCACAGAAAAAAATATGTAGATCTGTTTATAAAGATAAGACTTAAAATGTTTATCGAGCGTCCTCTAGTGTTCTAAGGATTAAACATCTTTAATTTAGATGAAAAATACCAGGGTTTTTATTAATGTATTATTTCAGTTCCTAGGCTGATATTTATTGGCAACTATTTCAAACTTTTTATAAACATTATCTGTAAATCCATCCAAATTTTAGTTCTGCCATTTATAGTACCTCTTTCTGTGATCTGTACTGCAGTTTATTAACTCTCCCATGTGGTATGTGGTATCTGGCTCTTTCCTCTAAAATAAGGATTTCAGACTCTGTAAACTGGAATGAATACTGAGAAGATTGGTTTGATTTTTGTAATTGAAACTCTTGCATAAATCCTCTTGTCCTTCTATGTGTGCCACAGAAGATACTTTTTTTTCCTCTGTGGAGTTTGTTACATTGAGAAACCTATTTTTCATTTGCTGTTTCAAACAAAACCAGCTCTTTTGCAAAGTCATTGTAGCTTTGTTATGGCCACAAATATGAGCAGAAGCCTAGCAGCCCCTCAACTATGTGAGGAATATCCAGACCAGGCTGTGATTTTCAGAAACGGGGTTTTCAAACTCTCTTTGGTTTTGTATATTCGTTATATGGCAAATTAGAAATGATAGAACAGAAGTAAGCACGTTCTTCTACATTGTGTCTATCCACACTCTGGTTGCTACCTTCTATTTTCTTTCTCAGGCTTTCATTTACAGTGACTCTAGTCTTCCTCTGTTAACACTGAGTTAGTTTCCTGTATGCACTAGAGTAATTCCAAAGGTACATTGACTCAAAAGAAGTACATCTCTGGAGATCTCTTTTATTGTAGAAGAGTGACAGCCATTATTTCCTGCAGTTGCCACCTAATACCATGTGACGTATCAGAGAAGAAATAATTAAGCTTATGATAATTACATGTTATTTTATGGCTGTGCTAGCACATCATGGTACAGCAATGGATTGTAATGGAGCGAAGTGTAGTGCAGGAATCTGCTGTGACACATGGCTTGCATCTCTTGGTTGCAACTTTCAGAGTAGTCCAGGTCACCTGGTAGCCATTAGGCAAACTGCTCTCTAATTAGGTGAAAGTCCCTTTGATTTGGCAGGTAACTTTCCAAAATGGAGACAAAGGCCTGCGTGGCTCTGGGGGCTGACCAGGACCTGGGTGTGGAGAGCATAGTGGGTGCTGCTGCCAAAGCAGGTCTGCATGCCTGTGGCAGAGTCGCCTTTGCCTGATTGCCTCTGGTTGTGTCAGGACGGATTGCATGTCCAGCATATCTGCAAGCATTTACTTTGCTTCAAGGAATGAACAGCAGAGTGTATCCCCACTTATGTGGCCCTTTTAGAACAGTAGATAAATAAGAGGGGAGAGAAAAGAAGAAGGAGGAAGGGTGAAGTGAAAAGTCAGGGTCTTCCTTTATGGTAAAGAAAGTTGTATTTAGGCTGAGCTTCTAACTTCTACTTGCCTGAAGTGTGTTTTCACATTGAAAGAAACTGTCCTCACCTTGAAGCCCTGCAGTGAGTGTTATCTGCACATTATTTAAAGCACACCACACTTCAGCCCCAAGATTCTAGTGTTGTTACTTAATTGAATATTCAATCGAATATTCAGTACAGGAACTGTCTAGCTCAGTTAAATGTTGGGTTTTTTTCTTGTCTCAGCTTAAGAGGTAGCACAATCAGGACAATGATTCTCAAGATATTAAACTGGGGTGAAGCACAGTTTCTGTGTATTTTATTCAGGTTCTGCTATAGATACAGGATGAGTAGGAGAGATCCAGGTTGTGTGTACTCTTCCTCAAGATGCAAGTATTCACATGCTACTTCAAAATAGTATCGGATTTGAGCTGAACTTAGAGTACTCTCCTTGTTCAACCAGTGAGTAAATACAGAAGTGCCATGCCAGTCCCTGGGAATCTGGGTGTATCTTTATATATAGTTGTATCTATCCTACATCTCTGGGGTTTTAATGTTGTCTTTTTTAGATGTGACCTGCTCAGTACAATAATAGAGGGAAGAATGTACCCATGGCAATGACCAGCATAAATTAGGTCTTACAAGGAGCTGTGGTTGCTTTGTAGTGTGTTCTTCATGGCCACACGCAGGACCTCCTAGGTTTAGAGAGAGCCTTTCTGCTTGGAGAGCTATGCTTGATGTCACACCTTCTGGCTGGGTGCATGTGGCCACCTCAGTAAAGCAGCAGGGCAAGCCAGAAGTTTGGGCAGAGTCAGCAGCTGCCTCTATGCCAGAACACTGCAGGCTGGAGAGCTGCTGGGCAGCAGCCACAGCCAGCCTCGCATTGCACAGGTGATCTCTTCAGCTCCTCTTTTATGGTCAATTATTTGTTAAACATTTCGTTTCAGTTCATTGAAACGGAAACATTTGAAACATTTCATTTCTTTATTGACCCTTTCCAGGGCTTGTGCATCAGTATTTCCTTGGAAATAAGTTTTTAAAGAGGGAGAAGATGGAGTGACTTTCAATGAGCTTCTAGACAGCACAGGTGTGCTATTTGTTTTATATACAATGGGGAGACTGAACATAAGCGGCAAATGGTTATAAATAAGTCAAATAAGTCAACAGCTTATTTTTAAGTTGAGAGTAAGAGTGTGTGTGACTTTAGGGAAGCTGTAATTAACAGCTTGTAATTAGATAAGCTCTAATATTGACTAAAAATAGAAGTCAACTTAGGTGTTTTTGTAGACATCCTTCATCAGGATCCTGATGGTTTTCAGAAAGCCTTTTGTAGCAGCAGTAGTGGCATACTGTAGTTAGGGATTCAAGTAAATGCAGTATATCTTACACGTCACTGCTGCTGTCAACTAATTGTGAGTGTAGTTTGTTTAATGTATTGGACTGGGATGCCTGGGCTGATTTATCATGTGTCAGGGAAGGCAGGGCAATTAAAATCTCACCTTCTTTCATGTGCTTTGTGAGCAGTCCAACCAGGCTGGTCCTGGTTTTGTTTGTGATGTTGCTGGGTACAGAAGCATGGCTTGCTTTCACCTGGGACATGCAGGTCTCTAGGTACTCAGAAGGAGGCTGGGGAAGTATAATATACTCTTACTTTTTTTCCAAAGGTTCTGCTTTTCTCTGAAATTGAAGTTGTGACTGAGCTGAGATTTTTTATTTTTGATGGAGACGTCTATACCAAAAAAGTCTCACAGCTT
Organism: Chaetops frenatus; assembly: GCA_013400775.1. Lineage (NCBI taxonomy): Eukaryota > Metazoa > Chordata > Aves > Passeriformes > Picathartidae > Chaetops > Chaetops frenatus. The sequence goes on from VZTR01015114.1 coordinate 31,075, forward strand.
GGGCATGACAGTTGCTGTCTCCATTTTGGAAGACATCTCAAGACTTTTCTAACTTTGCTAGTACCACCTGGTTGGTCTAGGAGTGCGTAACTTTGCTTTAATAGAGTGATGCTATGAGCAACTCGATAGAAATCAGAGAGTGAAACATGGAACTGTCACATCAACCTCCAAATCTGTCATATTTTCTTGCTAGTCCATGGGATGGCAGGGTTGTTACTGTTGAATTCCTTCCAGAATCTCTCTTATAGCAGGGCCAGTCACTGAGGTATGTGAATAATACTGCTTATAAACGAGAGAGCTTGCTATGTTATCACAACTGCTGTGCTTCTCTCTTTAGGTTATTTGTAGTGAATATCACTCTGGTGAGTGGAAATTCCTGGTCTTAAATCTACTGATTTAAATTGAATTACACTTGCCAAAAATTCTGTCCAGGAGGGTGAGGGAGTAGGGGGAGGTCGGGGGGTTCATTTTGTTTGGCTTCTTTTTTTTCTTTTTTCTGTTTATTTTTCTAAAATCACTGGCATCAAATAATATCCTCCTTGCTATCCAGATGCTCAGATTCAGTGTTTTCTACATTATTAAGCTGGATAACTATGCTGCTTGTGGCATCTCTCAGGCCAATAGCAAGCCCTATGGAGTCCCACAGTTTATTTTTCTGAACTCCTGTGTATGTGCAATATACACCAAATTAAGCCATAGCATAGCAGAGAATTTACAAATAACTGCATTGCAGAAGTCTGTGTATCCCAGATTTTTTGGTTAAAGCTCAAGCTTTGAGGTCACACACACAACTTCAAAAAGTGTCTTCTCTGTGTAGAGAACAGGTTTGGATCTCTCAAAGACGATAAATAGGTTATTGTTTGCATGAACTTTTCTTACAAGGAGTGTATGATAGTTAACATGTGGAATAATAAACATTGAATGGCTGAATAATGGGTAGCAGATGTGCCAAGAATGCCAAGCAAGATACTTGAAAGCTGTGGTGTAAATTGCATGTTTCAATAAGTGGCCAAAGCTTGTGTGACCGCTAGGATCTCAGCCTAATACATTCAAAAATGGAGGCTAAATCAGAAAGAAGAGATACCACTTCAGTGTCTAAATCAGTGAGATTTAGATTAATATCATGTAGAAAAATGGTGGATCACAGGATCCATCCTGGGGCAATTATTCCATGACTTTCTCATATCTAGTACATGTTTCCCACTTGTGATTTTTCTTCTGATGTAGTCAAATGAGAAAAATGAAATAAAATCCACTTGTATTTGGCTTAAAAATCCTGATCCTGGACAGAGAACAACAGTTGGTAGGAGGATTTGACTTATTGTTTCTCTTTGATGTATTTCTCTAGTTGGCTTAGCACTTTCCTCGGAAATTCCAGGGTTAGCAGTAAAGAGGTAGTCTTCTAAGAAAAAGCTCTCTTGTGAAAAGTCACAATTTCAGCATTCACCTTCGTTACTTATAATCCCCATGAAATTATTAAAAATATTATGGAGAGGAACTATAGCCTGGACCAATGTCTTTTGAAAGCTAGCAATATGTTTTCCTCCAAATTGCATGATTCATTCAACAGCCTTATCTAGTCTGAGGTTAAACATTGCTATCAAGCAAGTCCAATTAAGAACACATCAACTTTCTTAAGTATGGGGGATATCCATGGGTTATGTTTTAGGGGTATCATATTTATGGTTGCATTCTAATGATTGTTTAGGAGGTACTAGAGGCTGGTTTTGATGTAGGGTGGTCAGTATTTCTGGAGTTTCTGTGTATTCATAAATAAGAGAGAGGTTTTATCTCTTGACCATTCTTGAAAGCCCAGCTTTGAGTGCTCTGAATTGTCCACTGATGAAGCTTCACTTTTCCTTGACCATGGCTCTAGTACCTTGAAAAACCTGTCCCCTTCCTTACAGTGGTCCTGTGGGGCGTCTCTCAGTGGACCTGAAGGAAACAAAATTTCTTCATCAGTTTGCTTAAGAGAGGCCTCATGGAGCTGGTGTAGCAATTTTAGGGGTAACTACCTGAGACATGTTGCATGTGCTTCTGGAATATGTTGCCACATGGCTTATTTTTGGATTTACACATTTTTTCCACTGGTCTTTCTTATAAGTTGTATATAACAAAATAAATATCACATAGAAGATTTGATTATAGCATATTGCCAAATTAAAGTGTGTCTCCTATTGTTAGGGTGATAAAAGCTGTGATAAAATGATAAAAGAATTAAAAATATCTATCGAACCCTAAACTGTGATAATGAGGTTCAATTTGAGTCACTGAGCATGATGTCACTAAAATAAAATTGCATAGTCAGAACCCTACTAGTGAGACCAATGCTAGCGAACAAAAAAGAAGCCCATGTGTGTTTGACTTGCAAAGTGTGTGTGTACATTTTTAAATACATAGTATATTAATATGTACAACAAAACTGTATTTCTGGGCACATGCTGGCTGCCAGAAAACGACAGACGCAAACTATGATGACTGCTTGCTGTTAGCAGTATGAAATGTAGCCTGAATCCCTGTTTACCCCAACTGTGCTTGGCTTCAGGTCTGCCAATCAGTTCCCCTTAGATGAATAAAGTACAAGCATGCTGTCATATTTAAGCATGTACTTAAATGAAGCACATACCATAGCTGGATAGAGGCTGCTCAGTAGAGGTCTGTTACATGAGTATGAAAATGCAGAGATCTAGATGTACTAATGAAAGAAAAAAAACCACAAACCAAACAACAAAAATTTACCTGATGGATTTATGTTTCTTTTAATTGGCTCAGATAAATTCCTTCAGTTACTGGTATACAGCATATGATAAATATTTTATAAATATGATGCATTTATGGCACAAATTGACCATAAATCAGGCTGAAATAAACCCTAATTCTGAAATCCAGGGCAAGTGTTTAAGTGCAGTGTTAATGCATAGTTTTCAAGAGAATAGAAAAATGGCTGGAACACTAAAACTGGATTGCTGCTGAAATAGTACAATTTAAGAAAAGAAAACCCCTAAATTCCTATGAAGTGACAATTGATTTTTGTATATGAGGCTCTGAAAATTCTGTCTTTCCACTCTATTCTTTTAACTTATGAGAAGATGATTTTTGATTAAATCATCAGCTTCTGTACCTTCCAAGATTTGCAAGGGCTTAGCCAGTTGGCGTCTGGTCACTAGCGGTGCACCCCAGGGATCTGTGTAGGGCCCAGTCCTCTTAAATATCTTTATTAATGATCTGGATGAGGGGATTGAGTCTACCAACAGCAGATTCACAGACACCAGTTTGTTTTGGAGTGTTGATCTTCTAGAGGGTAGAAAATCTCTGCAGAGGGTTCTGGACAGGCTGGATTGATGGGTCGAGACCAGTGGCATGAGGTTCAACAAGACTGAGTGCTGGGTCCTGCACTTTGGCCACAACAACCCCAGGCTGTGCTATGGGCTGGGGACAGAATGGCTGGAAAGTTACCTGGTGGGAAAGGACCTGGGAGTGCTGGTCAACAGCAGCTGAACATGAGCCAGCAGTGTGCTCAGGTGCCAAGAAGGCCAAGGGCATCCTGGCCTGTATCAGCAATAGTGTGGCCAGCAGGACCAGGAAAGCTCAGCATGGTTGAGGCAGCACCTCAAGTGCTGTGTCCAGTTCTGGGCCTTTCAATTTAGGAAGGATATTGAAGTAGTTGAGTAAATCCAGAGAAGGGCAATGAAGCTGGTGAAGGGTCTGGAACACAAGTCCTGTGAAGAGTGGCTGAGGGAACTAGGGTTGTTTAGCCTGGAGAAAAGGAGGCTCATGGGTGACCTTATTGTTCTCTACAGCCAGGCAGCAAGAGACAGGATGAGAGGACATAGTCCTATGTACTGCCAGGGGAGGCTGAGTTTGGACATTAGGAAGAAATTCTTCACAGGAAAGGTGATTAGATATTGGAATGGGTTGCCTGGGAGGTGGTGGAGTCACCATCCCTGGANAATCGCCTTTGAAGTGCCATTTTGGGAGGAGAAGCTTCGAGGAAGGAGACTTACCTGCTAATGCTCGCTGTTGATGGAGTCAGTGCACGTTGGCCGCGCAAGCGCAAGGTGGGGTTTCCTCCCGGCGTGAGGTGGGGGTGGTTTAAAAGAGGCCTCTAGGGAGCGCAGCAACCCGAGGCAGGCAAACAGGGCCGGGGCACAGCAGTTTGCACAGGCAGGATAAGTAGGCAGGGTTNTACTCATGGCCATGGTCTAGCTGCCAAGGTAGTGTTCAGTCATAGGTTGGACTTGATGATCTCAGGGATCTTTTCCAACCTCATTGATTCTGTGATTCTGTCTTCTATGCAGATGAAACTTCTAGAATTCTTAATCTGTTTGGAAAATCCTAGTATAGGTCTATAAAAAAGGTAAGAAACAGTGGTTGAAGATCTAACAACAGTAAATAACAGTACCAGCAAGAGAATGATTTTCCTTCTTACCTATTTACTCCAGCTGGAGAGCTACCTACAGACAAATGGAAGAACAGACTAGCAGGAATTAAATGTATATATAATATGAGGAGATCGGTGTAGGCACCTTGCTCAGTTTTTCAGAGTGGCCTGAGGGTTAAACCTCCTGGTGCAAGATCAGCGGCACATGGACATGAACTCAACCCGAACATGTTATCTAACAAAAGTAATTAGTCTTGGATTTGATGCAAAAATTGAGGGTGACATCTCCTTAATTAAATGGGAATAATGTAGAATGGTATAGCTTGTACAACAGCAGTCTAGATTTTGCCTCTAAGTATAGATGCTGGATGGATTTGATGTCTGACAGACTGAAATCATAATAATCATCATCATCATCATCGAAATGTAGTCAGTTCCTCTCAGTGTGGCTGTAGTAATTGACAGACTAATTCTCTGTTCGGCAAGTGAGAGTTTCCTCTTTATCCAAAATACCTAATTTTATGTATATATATAAATATTTTGGTATTTTACAGTTACTCCTTTTATGTATTTCTTACAAAGGAACACCCCTCTCTCTGACACCTTCAACAGTGATGAGGCCTTAAAAAGAAAGAGAAGTCCTTCCCACTGTCCTTGCAGTGCAATGAAAGATGGCAACATTTCTCTCTCCTTCAAAGGGGGAGGGCAAGCACAATCTATCTTTAGAATAAAGCCACAGTGGAAGAAGAATTGAAGAGGATGCTCTTTACCCAGTAGGCAAGAAGAGCTGCAAAAAGTGTCTGGAAAAGCATCTCATCTAAGTTTGGTCTCCTGAACCCTTTTTAGCTGAGTCTATAGGTGGGTTAGATCAGAGAGTTCTGTGGGAACTGACTGAAAATAAACTGCAGCATAATCATTAGGATCTGATTTACAAACAGAGTTAATGATCTCCTTGTATTGAGCACTTGTCAGAGAAATGCAAAGAACACACAGGAGCAATCAGCAAGACTCACCACTGCAATGGGAAACCTCTAACACAAGTTCAGTTAAAACCAACTTAATACTGAGCATGTACTGATTTAAATGTATGAATAATGATGGGAAGAGGCAGCAACCTTTCTGTTAATGAGATTATGGGATGCCTTTCCATTGTTGCCTGTTGATGGATGCCAGGGCAGGAGAAGGAGGTGTCATCCCATCCCCACTCAGCAGCTCATCCTCTCCCCACCTCTGGCTAAGAGCAAGCAGGAGGGAGCTGGGGGCCAGATAGATAAATCTGCACCCTAACAAGTAGGGCTTAAAAAAGATGGTCAAATAAGCTTACAGCAGCTTTTAGTTGTAGGTGCCTGTGGAAAGTGAAAATGAAGTTACTTGTCCATAGAAACTGTTTTGAAACAGATGGTAAAATTCCAACCTCAGCACTACTTCGACAGAAACATAAAGAAAGGGAAACAATAAGTAGGATTATGTGTGAAGAATTAATTTCAAATCAAGTAAGGTATTGGTAAAAGTAAGGAAACCAATACTGAGTTGATCACATACAGTACAGGAACAAATTTATCTTTATATATATATATATTTTATATACATATATATACATATACACACACA
>VZTR01015117.1:0-21802 GCA_013400775.1 Chaetops frenatus
ATTCTTCATGTAGCATCCACAGGGTCAATGCCCACAGGGCCACCTGGACTTCAGGCAGACACAGCTTTGTAGTTCTCAAAGCTTAAAGGTCTCCAGCTCCTTTGCAGCCACCAGCTGAATGGTGCAGCTGCCTAAAAAGCTGGTGGGAAAAGCTGGGATTTTTCTCTTCTCTCCTGGCTGCAACAGAGTTAAGACAAAGCTGCTGCTGAAAAAACACAGAGAAAACCTCTCCCATCAGCCAGGGAAAGAGCAGAGTGAAGCAGAGTGGGGAGGTGAGGTGGGCAGAGCCATGGCCAGGGTGGGCTGAACCCAGCACTGAGCAGCTCCTGCAGCTCTGGAGAGGAGTCAGAGCAGGACAGGGAGCAGTGCTGGAGGAGAGCAGCACTAATCCTTGGCCAAAGTCCCTCTCCAAATCTCAGGGAGCCCCTTTAGGCACTGGAAAGTGCTCCAAGATCTCCCTGGAGCCCTCTCCCCTCCAGGCTGGGCATGGATGTCAGCTTCCCAATGACCGTGCTGGCAGCAAACAGCAACCAGTGTGGGAAAAGCCTTAGCTCAGCCCCAGCTCTGTCCCCTCAATTCCAACCTCTGCCATTGGAAAAGCTCCTGATGCCTTCAGGCAACATTGACAGCACTCCCAGAAATTCAGCCACTGAGTTACCAGCTGCCTTCCCCGGCACAAGCAGTCAATTAATGAGTGCAATAATTACTGAATACATACATACACTTACAGCAGCACGCACAGAGATGACCTTGGGGGCCAGAGGAGGTGAACTGCAATCTCTCCTCTGCCCCTCCAGCTTCCACTGTGAGAAGCTGACACAGGAAATTTAAATTAACACAGAGGAGTTCTCCCTGGGGACAGCTGTAAGTGCTGATCCCTCCAGAGGCCTCAGGAACATCAGCACTGCAGATCTGCTCTCAGAAAGGAGGTGTTTGGGGGTTTTTTCACATATATACATCATTTTGATGAGCTGCTCCTGCAAGGTCCTCCTGTCCCCACTGAGCAGAGAAGCTGCTGAGCAAAGCTGGTGGCTGGGAAGGACTAAAACCAGCAGCTCCCCAGTAAAGGGTAAAACTGTCAGTGATACTGGGCTGGCTGGAGCCCAGCCCTGACCTGGCAGCACTCCTGCCCCTCCCTGCCAGAGCCACACAGGATCCAGCTCAAAGCCCAGCCCAGCATCTCCATCACACAGAGCAACTTGGCTGCAAACCTGTCACATGCTCCCAAGGTCACCGTGTGCCTGCAGGGCTGGCACAAGGACTGCAAAGCCAACAGCCCCAGCAGGACACCCACAGAGCCCTTCACCCCCCTGGGCTGCTGATTGCTGCTCCTGCAGCTTCCCAGTCCCTCAAACACATCTCCTCCCTCCCTGCGGGCACTCGGAGCCCAGCTGGGCTGCCAGAGGTGCTCCCCACTCTCCACCCTGCCCAGGTCTCTCTGGGATGATGGAGCAGCTTCTGAGCCCTCTGCCCACCCCAGGGGACCACTCTGCCATGGGCACTGTGGCTGTGCCAGGCTTCAGGGCACAGAGCAGCTCCCTGAGCCAAAGCTGCCATACAGCCAGGCTCAGGATGGGCTGAACTCCACAGGAATCAATCAGCTGGGGCTGGCAGGGACCCTTCTCACCTACCCCAGAGCTACCAGGGCAAGGGATCCCGGTGAGATGGGGTACAGGACTCCCTGAAATGTTCTTTGTTCATCCAAACTGGAGCCATCTCTAGAAAACCTCTTTTGAGTCTGCATAGCATCACTGGACCCCTGCATCTCGAATGCTGTGTCCAGTTTTGGGACCCTCCAAGGAAAAAGTGGAGCATATCCAGGGAAGGGAAGGGAGCTGGGAAGGGGCTGGAGCCCCAGGAGAGGCTGAGGGAGCTGGGAAAGGGGCTCAGCCTGGAGCAAAGGAGGCTCAGAGGGGACCTTGTGGCTCTGCACAACTCCCTGCCAGGAGGGGCAGTGAGGGGGGGTCGGGCTCTGGGAACAGGGAACAGGGACAGGAGGAGAGGGAACGGCCTCAGGCTGGGCCAGGGGAGGCTCAGGGTGGGCATCAGCAGGAATTTCTGCATGGAAATAGTGGTTAAAAGACTGGAAGGGGCTGCCCAGGGAGGTTTGGAGTCCCCACCCCTGGAGGTGTTTAAGGAAAGACTGGGATCCCCTTCCCTGCCTTCCTCAGAGAATCCATCCTGGCAGGGAGGAGAAGGAGCCAAGGAAACCCTGGGGTTTGTACCACACATGGGAGACACCGGGCACAGGAGAAGGGACTGGGCACAGGAGAAGGGACTGGGAACAGGAGAAGGGACCAGGCACAGGAAAAGGGACCAGGCACAGGCAACAGTTCCACACCAGGCACCGTGGAGTGTCACAGCTGCCCTGGGGACAGGGCAGAGGTGGCTGCTGAAGCCTGGCAGAGCCGTTTAGCCTCAGGCAGATGCCAGCCCCTGGCAGGGCAGGCACAGCAGCAGAGCAGCTCTCCGGAGGCACCGCGATGCCGGCAGCCAGGGGATGCCAGGGATTTACACGGGGATTTTTATGTTCCCCTGCAGCTCCCTTGCCAGGGCCACCAGGAGTGGGGATCCCGGGCTCAGGGAGATGTTTAATGCATGAAGGTGACAGCAGAGAGCCCCAGGGGAGGGGAGGGGAGCAGCAGGAGGGCTCCCTGGCAGCCTCCACACCAGAGGGGACAGGGACTGAACAGCAGCTGGCACTGCCCACCAGGACACTGGTGGTGACAGTGTCTCCCAGAGGGACAGGGCTGCAGCAGGCTGGTGACACTCTGGGGAGCCCTTTATACATTTACTGAGGTCTCTCAGTGACAGGAGCAGTTTCCTGCCCAGCACAGCTTCCCCCAAAAAAACCCCTCACTGCTTATGCCCAGGGCAAGGCTGGAAGAGGAGCCCATCAGAGACCCTCCCTCTCTTAGGAGCCCTTCAGGATACACCTTTTGGACCTGGTCACCTGCTGACCTGACCTGCACCTTTTGGAGACCTTTTAGGTGATCACAGGTGGGGGAGGACAGTGACACCCACAAAAGATTTTTAAGGGACTTTTAGAGGGACTTAATGCCCTGTGCAGAATCAGACAGTGATTCAGTGATGCAGTGGAGGCTGCATCTCCATCTCCTTTCTCCAGCCATTCCAGGGATTTGCTGCCTGTTGTTCAGTGCTGCTGGGTTTTGCTCCATCCCCGGATAAGATTTGGCTTTGCCCCACCTCTGATGTGTTTGAGGACCATGGGGTGGAAGGTTTAGGGCTGGCACCACAGTGTGCAAGCTCACCTGCCAGCAGCCCAGCTTAAAGAAATCATTGATGTGAATCTGGGAATTACTGCCAAAACCTTTAGCAGAGAAACAGCCACCAACTGCCCAGAACTGTCATCAGAAGCCGCAAGAGCCAGAGAGAGGGGCAGATTGATTCCATCAGGCCACTGATCCCCCAACAACACTCTATTTAATTATCTGTCAAGCCCTCTGAGAGGGAAGGAGATTGTTTAAACTGTTCAAAAAAGGAAACACAAACCTCATGTGCCACAATTACCTTTAAAAAAACCCCCATAAAACCCAAACAGCTCCCAGTACACCATGTTCTTTCCTGGGATCCACACTGGCAGCTGCCACCCTTCTGAAACCCTGCCAGTCTCTGCCCTCCTCATCATTTCCCTCCTCCTATTCCTCACTTCCCAAGGGCCCTGAGAAGCTGTGTAAAAGCAGCTCCAAAAATCCCCCCAGAAGGAGCACAGATGCCCGGAATCAAGGGGAAATAATCACCAGGATCCCTCTGGCAGGCTGCCCGAAGCTGCCCATGGCAGGGACACAGCCCCCTCACTTCCCCCTCCCTGCCAATGAAAGGAGCAGCCGGGAGGATCCCAGCTGGATCCCGGGAGCATTAACTACGAGCATCCTCCCCCTCAGCCTCGGGCTGCTGCTTCTCCCGGCAGGAACAGCCTCAAACCGGGGCTGGCTGGCTCGGCTCCGGGATAACGGGCATGGAATGATGGGCATGGGATAATGGGTATGGGATGATGGGCATGGAATGATGAGCATGGGATGATGGGCANAGCATGGAATGATGGGCAAGGGATAACGGGCATGGGATAACGGGCGTGGAATGATGGGTATGGGATAACGGGCATGGGATAACGGGCGTGGAATGATGGGTATGGGATAACGGGCATGGGATAACGGGCGTGGAATGATGGGTATGGGATAACGGGCATGGGATAACGGGCGTGGAATGATGGGTATGGGATAACGGGCATGGGATAACGGGCGTGGAATGATGGGTATGGGATAACGGGCATGGGATAACGGGCGTGGAATGATGGGTATGGGATAACGGGCATGGGATAACGGGCGTGGAATGATGGGTATGGGATAACGGGCATGGGATAACGGGCGTGGAATGATGGGTATGGGATAACGGGCATGGGATAACGGGCGTGGAATGATGGGTATGGGATAACGGGCATGGGATAACGGGCGTGGAATGATGGGTATGGGATAACGGGCATGGGATAACGGGCGTGGAATGATGGGTATGGGATAACGGGCATGGGATAACGGGCGTGGAATGATGGGTATGGGATAACGGGCATGGGATAACGGGCGTGGAATGATGGGTATGGGATAACGGGCATGGGATAACGGGCGTGGAATGATGGGTATGGGATGATGGGTATGGGATAATGGGTATTGGGATATGGGATAATGGGTACAGGATAATGGGTATGGGATAATCGGTATGGGATATGTGATAATGGGTATGGGATAATGAGTACGGGATAATGGGTATGGGATAATGGGATAATGGATATGGGATAATGGGTATAGGATAATGGCTACAGGATAATGGGCATCACTCTGGTGGTGCAGAGGTTATCAATCAGCAAAGCGCCAGGAATTTGGCACCACATCCCCAAAAAAAGTAAGGCACAGGCTTGGAATGAAAGCTGCAAAGGGAAAGAAATGCTGAGATACCACAGGAGGGAGGCAGAGGGAGCTTTGACAGCACATTCTGGCACCGTGCAGGCAGCGATCGGCACAAGGTTCTCCAGCCACTCTTCCTGCTCCATCCCAGGGTGTTCCTGCTGGACACAGGGGCTCGGGTGGGCTTGAGCTTGTGGGATCAGATGGAATGAGCAAAACAATCCTGCTGCCTGTGGGAATGCAGCAGCTCCCCGTGGCTGCTGGGGTGGGACCACAGGAGCTTTTCCAGGGAGAGGGACTGAGGCTGAAAGGCTCCTCTGCCGGGACAGGACTGCAGGCACAGGCACCTCCTGCCCCCAAAATGTCTGCTCCAGGGATCAGCTGCAGGCAGGATGGGGAAAAGGCTATTGCAGCTCCCCACTGCACACCTGGTTAAGGCCAAACCTGCCAGGTGAAGCGAGGAGAGACTGTCCCCCACCCCAGCCTGCAGAGTGAAGTTGTAAATAAGATATTTCGGACCCAGTGTTGCCCAGAGAAGCTATGGCTGCCCCTGGAAGTGTCCAAGGCCAGGCTGGACGAGGCTTGGAGCCACCTGGGACAGTGGGAGGTGTACTAGGTTCCAGTACCTGTGGAACTGGGTGAGCTTTAAGGTCCCTTCCAACCCAAACCAGTTTGGGACTCCACGATTTTAAATCTCTCCCACCCCCGTGCTGCCTGACAAAGCACAGGGAGCTGGATCTGAGCAGAGGAAAGGGGAGCCTGGAATGCTCTGACGAGGGCGAACAGCTCATCCCTGCCTGGGAACGGAGAGAACTGGAGTGGGAGAAGGTGACACAGAGGCAGGAGGGGACAGCAGGACACAGGAGGAGGCTGAGGGAAGCACAGATGGAGGGACAGAGGGTACCAGGGCCCCAGGGGATGCAGGGGTGACAGGGGGTCCCCAGCAGGAAGACAAATGGGAGCTGCATGAGGCACAATCCAACCTCTCCCCCTCTCCCAAGGCAAAGGACAGCGGTTGGGCTTTCAAGCAGCAGCACTTATGCAAATCCATGCAAATCGATGTATAATTATGGTGATTGCACACATTTAGCCCCAAGGCATCAGGAAGCCCATGTCCCTTTCACCGGGAAAGGTCAAGTGAAATGTTAGCTCCAGCACCTTCTCCCCGGGCCCTCCAAGGGCTGACACCTCCCCATCCTCACTCTGCAACCTCCCACCCCTCCCAGCTGCTCCCTACCCAGGGCAGCCCTCAGGCAAGCCCGGCACAATTCTAAAAAGAGCATAAAACCCACACATAATTGTGCAAACAAACCAAAACCAGAGCACTTTGGGGGCTTTCAGGGCAGGGGGCAGACATAAGGGAAATGCAGATTAAAGCACTGCCTCCTGCTTGCTCGGGTCTTCTCTTTCTGCTCCACACCCAGCAGTGCTGAAAGGAGAGATGTGAAGCACCACCGAGCCCATATTGACTAAACAGGGTTAATTCCTTGATGGGAGAACTTTGGAATAATCAACGGGAGGAAGACGCTGGATGAAGCACCAAGGACACCCAGGCAGAGCCTCCTCCAGCCTTCCCTGCCAGCACCTCCCACCCCGAGGGGCTCCGAGGCAATTCCTGAGCCCAGCAGGAGCAGCTGGCAGGAGCAGAGCTCCTCCAGGGCTCTGCTTCACCTGCATTCACCAAGCACTTGCTGCTCCTGGCAGGGAGAACTCACGGGGCATCCAGTCAAAGGAACCCAAGGCAAACCAAGTGTTTTGTCACTTTAACTGATGGCATCTGGAGCTGAATAATTCTCTGTGGCATTGAGGAAAGTGTCAAGAAAATCCATTCTCTTCCCTAAGGACAGGGGAACTGGGTAAAGGATATTTTAATTCACCAGTTCTGATGCTTTTGTTTTCTTCCAACGGCCACTAGAAGGAAAAAAGCTTTTATCCTCCAGGTTATCTTATCAATTTCTCTGCTCAGGCAAAACTGTTTATTTACAAGGAGCCCACTAAATAACTCTGATGCTGCAAGAACTCCAGGATGCCCTGACAATGCCAACCCTGATGAACAAGCCAGTCCTGGTGCCAAGTTCTATCATCCCTGCATTATGAGGAGAGCAGAGATTGAGGCCCTCATTCCAATCTTTTGCATCAGTATAAAGTCATTTGATTTCATTAGGGCTGCTTGTGATTTGCTGGTGAAATGAAGGGAAACAGATGACTGAGGAACTTGCCCACTGAGGGAAATCAGTGGCAGAACAAACACAACCCACTCCTAACCCAGGTGGAGCAGCCAAAGCCCCGTTCCCACAGCCCTGGCTGGGTGTGCAGCTTCACCCCAGCCCAAGTCCCAGCAGGAATTCCTTTGGATGCTCAGAGGAGCTCACAGGGACAGCAGCACCTCAGCCCCGTGGGCAGCTCCAGGTGATCTCCAGTGCTCAAACCTGCTCCAGCACAGCTCCAGCTCTGCCCTCTGGAAGCAGGAGCAGCCCTTGCCACATCCATGATGCCACTGCCACCAGCCCTCCTCCATTAAGGAGCTTTAAAAGCCATTTTAAATGCAGATGCCTCCAAGCTCAAGAGTGACCATTTTCCTTCCCCCTTTTTCCTAGAGGGAGATCCCGGTGCCTTTTCACTTCCCACCCTCTCCCTCCAAGCCCAGCTGCCTACAGGAGGTGAAATGGAAGCTGTTTGCAGGACAGAAGGGCACAGCAGGAGCCCCTGGGCATCGAACACCACCTGCCTTTTGAGCTGTGAGTGCTTTTTCTGAGTGCAGTTTTGGGGTTTTTGTTTCTAAGCAGATCCAGGGATGAAGGAGCAGATTACCACTGTAACCATTGGGGTGGATTCGAGCCACATCCTCCTTTTCCATGCTCCAGCTCCCTGAGCTCCCTTGGGAAGGGGAGAAGTTTCAAGCCTTTCTTTAGTGCCTTCTAAAAATACAGAGCTGGCGATAAGCAGGCAGCAGTTAAAGGAACAGGGCTGATATCCTCACACAATCAGGGATCAATGGATTGCCTTCACTCCTCTGCCATCCCAGCCGTGGCTCTGGCTGATCATCCACAGCTCCAAGCATTTGGAAGGCTCAAAACCCAACCCAACCAAGATGTATTCATTCCTCTGAGCCGTGCCCACAGTGATTAAATAACTGTCAGGTCACGATAATCAATTAATTGGGCATCACAAGAAACAACGGAATGAAATTTGTTTTATTGTAAGCTGTCTGGAAAGAAAAATGGTTCTAAATATGTTTCTGAGGCTCAGGGCTGCACATCTCTGCTGTCATTTCCCAGAGGTCTTTCAGCAATCCCACACCCTGGGTCCTTTCTGCCTCTTCTGAAATGTTACAGTCTCTGAAGAGATTGCCTTGTTTGCCAGCACGAAACCCCACAGCGACAGGACATTAAAGGGATTTTAATCTCCTTTTAATTGTTTTTAAATGCCCACTTGACACTTCCATCAGAGCAGGAGATGGAAAGGCTGGAGGGAGTGAGAAGCTGTGCTGGAACAGAGATGGTGGTGTTTGGGGATGAGATGCCCCTCTATCCCAGGCCGGGGTGTGATGTGATCCCCCCGATGCAACCCCCTCCCCTCACGGGTCAGGGAGGGGATGGGATCCCCCCTCCCTTCCCAGGCAGGGCTGTCACAGGGACACACAGGACAGGCTGCCAGTGCCACAGCCCGGACCCCTCTGCCTCGTCAGCCACAGCTCTGCCTCATCCCAAGCTTTCCCCAAGCCCCTCCAGCCTCTCTCCACAGCTGAAAAACCCAAGACAGGCAACTTGAGCTACCCCGGTTCCTTTGCAATAAACTCAATTCCAGCCCAGTGACTTTGGCAAAGCCACCACAGATTTACACCAACACCAAAGAATCAAACTCCCCAAGCTCAGCACACACAAATTGGTGGAGTTCTGGTGATTTTGGTGAAGCTGATCCAGATTTGCCCAGCTGGTGGCAGGAACTGCAGGGCCAATGGTGGGACCAGTGCAGCTCTTTGAGGCTGGCGTAGCTCATTAAGCCAAATCCTAAATCAGGAATTTTGCCACTTTCTCTTGTCCCCTCCCTCCCTAAATGTCCTTTTATTCAAAGGACACAAAAACCTACAGCAAAGCAAGAAAAGTAAGGGGTAGGGGAGAAAGGAGTGTGAATTTAATGCCAATCCCAGAGCATTGGGGAAACACCTCCCTGGGTAACATTTTGATGGTCTAACGCCACAAACACCTTGATTTTAAGTCCGCTGGATAAAATCTGACAGCTTATCAATACAAACTTTCAGCACTACTAAAACATATGCAAAAATATAGCAGTAGATACACTATAAATAGTAAAATAAATATATATTTTAGTGTATAGACACAGTATAATGTCCTAAATAGCAAAGGCTGATAAAAGCCAAGCGAGCTCTAAAAATATGGCAGACAACACAAACTTCTCCACTCAGCCCATAATTCAAATGCTGGTGATCTTTTGCTAAAGTGCACCCCTGAATGCTGCAATGATGGAGCTGTAATTGTAATGGAGTCATTTAATTTGGATTTGGATGAAACAGCCGAGCGTGGAGCAGACAAGGCATAAAACTCCCGTGCTCACATAAAGGTTAAGGAGCTGGTCATTAAGGGAATTGATTTGGAGTGCTGAGGGAATCCTGTGGTTGAAGTCAGGACGCCACTTTTTATTTAATTTACGCTGAAACATCTGCAAACACCTCTGTGCTGGTGACAGGCCAGCAGGGAGTTCTGAGCTGGGACGTCACACAGGTCACAAAGATTCACTTTGGCTGCACCCCCGAGCAATGCCTGAAAATTCCAGGGGCAAAGAGAAATTGCTGCTCCCCCAGAGCCAGCACCTCTCCCCTCCTCGAGAGAAGGGGCAAAAGCAGCTGGGCTGCACAGGAAGGGCAACAGAGCCACCACGGCTCAAACAAGAGGGCAGTGGCTGCTTGGGGGTGCTCCTCTGTCACTGCTGAGTTACAACATGACACAGTAGACTCCAGTTCAGTTCATAATGGTAAAGAGTCTCTTTATTGAAAAATGTACTCAATATCTAGAATACATCGTAGAAAATAATATTATACTGGATAAAATTCTGACTTCAACACGCCATAGGCTGAAAGGTATAAACAATTACTTGAACTTAATGATGAGAGAGTGCACGTATTGTTTTTGCAGGTGTGGATTGTTTATCTTACTGTTTAACATTTTTGCCTTACGTTGATGTTAAGCTGCTCCGAGAGCATGACTTGTTTTGATTCAGCGTGTGTGAATATTGTAACTTCTCGGTGTGTGTGTGAGTATTCTAACTTTGCTCCACGGCTTTAGTCTGAGGTTTTCTCTGCTCTAAATCCATTCAGCGTCGACACTCAGCCAAGGCTGCCCAGACAAACCCAGACACTGCACTCGTTCCCTGCTCTGCCGGAGCAGCTGCCTCGCTGCCCCAGCCGGGCACCCCGAGCAGCCCGGGGGGATCCGTGCCTCGGCAAGTTTGTCACTCTCAGCCCGGGGGAGCCTTCCCGAGCCCTGCACTCGGCCCCAAGAAGGAGCTGTGACAAGTTCTGTCAGCAGGGCACGCCGTGGCCGTGACGGACAGCGGGGCTGCCCTGGCCGGACAGCTCCGTGCTGCGGCACAGCCCGGAGGGAAGCGCAGCGGGAGCCGGAGCATCGCTGCACGCCCAGGGACGGGAGCCGAGCTTTGATCAGACGCCTTCTGGCCCAGGGAGCTCGGCACAGCCCCTCCTCTGAAGCAGCAGGCAGTGTCTGAGAGATCAGCTACACAGCCAGGGGCTTGTGTTAACAAAGTCTCCCTCCTCAGCTTTCTCTCCATTTGATCCTGGATGCGGAGTGTGCACCAGCTCCAGGACCAAACGCAGCTCTGGCTGATCACAGAACCACAGGATATTCTGAGTTGGAAGGCATCACAAGGATCACCGAGTCCAACTCGGGAGTGCACAGGCAATAAAGGGATCAAATCCCCAACCCTGGGGTTATGAGCATCAAGCTCTGACCAACTGGGCTGACGTTTCTCTCTCCACTGACCCACCGCAGGGCAGACCAAGAGCCAGCAGCGAGGAGGGCAGGACACAGCGAGGTTTGCTCTGCCTGAGGACACCAGACCACAGCCAGAGGCCTTTGCAGGGTGCTCAGCCTGAGCCCCTGATGCCAGGTTTCAAGGGGAAGCAGAGAGCACAAGACCAAGCCACCCTCCACCACCACATCCTCTCCCTGCAGCTCTGACACTCTGAATGACACCCAAAACACTGGGCTGAGGTATTTGTACCTTAAACCTTCAAACGCTGTCCTTGAGCATCGTTGAATGTGATCTCTTCATCTCCCCTCTCCCAAGTGCAGCATCTGAGGGCAAATTAACACTTGCTGCACTTTAAAATCTCCCAAGGATTTATTAGAGCCGTACTGTAAATCACTCTGCCACCCTTCCCAAGCAAAATGTTTCCAACACCACAGCATGGGTCATAAAAACCCTTCCCAGATGTGAAAAGAACCCGAGAGCTCCAGAAGGTGCCAGCACAGGGCGAGTGATGGATTTGTTGTTGAAAGAAGTTCAGCTCACAAGGAGACAATTTCTAAGCTGCTTTTTCCTATCAGGATCATATTAACAAAATATAGCTCTTGGCAAGCCACGTCCTCCAGGAATTATTTCAGTGCAGGAAGCACTTAGTTTCACTCAAAATTAATAATGTCTAAAAGGCATCAATTACATTATATTAGAGAACAAACAGAAAGTGAAGTGAATTACCCAGCAGAGTGGGATGAACTGGAGATGAAGTCATGGAGCAGAGCATTCCTGACACCTGGTTCCTCTCCATCCCAGTGCCATAACCAAAATATGTGGGGGTTGCAGTCTCCAAGGCACTAAATTGCAGATTAACATCTGAAAGCTTACCCTGCTGTTATCCTGTCATTAGGAAGAAGAAAAAAAGAATTCCCACAAACCTTTCCTCTGGTCTCAGGATTACCAGGGACTAATTTCCAGCCTGGAAAGTCGTGCCCTTGCCCAGGGCACTGATTTAAAGCCCGGGCAGGGAACAAGTGTTCAAAGCTGTGCAAGATTAATGCACTGCCAGAGGAATGCTCCACATGGAGCAGGCTCCCAGCAGAAGCACTTTAGCTTATTATGGAGAAATTAAAGCACAAACAGCTGGAAAACAGCCTTGTCACGCCAGATCCCAGCTCTCAGTACGCTGCCTACAAATTGCTGCTGTAAAAGTCGATTCTGCAGCTCGATAGGCTCGTGCCTCGGGAACGCTGCGAGCGCAGCCCACCAGCCACAGGATCAGCTCTGGGAATGGCTCGGGACACTCAGACCTGGATTTGCCTCAGAACTCCGCGCTTCAGGTGAAAATCCCACAGTTTATGGGGTTCTCCCCGCACATTAAAGCTTTGATCGATAGCCCCCCGTGCTGTTACAGACCACAACAGGTCTCCGGGGCATGCGGAGCCGTGCTGGCAGAGCGGGAGCCCTTCAGTTGTGTAACCGTTCTCCTTCTCCCCCCGGAACAATCCAAGGGGGATCGGGGATCTGCTCCTGCCCCGGGCACGATGCAGCCCTGGGCGGGGAGGGCCGTTCTGCTTCTCCGTGCCTCAGTTTCCCCTTCTTTGCGAGGAGAAACCCCCTAGAGCGGCCGGAGTACATCCCTTAAAACCCGGCTGACGCTGATTTCCAGCTTCCACGGGCTTCCCAGGATGCGAGCGAGCCACGAGCAGCTCCGCTGCGTTTCAGAGACGCGGCGAAAGAGCAGGACGAGCCTGCCGTGCCCAGAGTCACCCCGGCAGCTCGGTCCCTGCCGGGCCGTCAGCGGGCACCGCTATTGCCACCGCAAACTTTGCAGCCGGGCTCCGCGCACGGCTGGTCCCGCACGATGCGAACCCGGAGCGGCTCCGCTCCGCCGAGGGCTGCGGGTTCCCAGCGCCGGTGGGTCCGGAGCGGCACCGGGGGGTTCCGGACCCACCGGCTGACGGGGATGGAGCCGGGGGAGGGATGCGGAGGGACAGGGCGCACGGGGACAACCCCCAAGGAGGGAAGGAAGGAGCGCGGGGACACGGAGAGGCACCGGAGAGGCAGAGCGGGACGGGGCGCGCAGCGGAGCCCGCGGCAAGGCGGGATGGACGTAACATCCACCGCAGCCCGGTGCGGAGCCACCTTACCTTGACCGCCTCGGCGTGGGTCACCCTGTCCAGGGACTTGCCGTTGACCCCCAGGATCTGATCGCCGACGCGCAGCCCCTCCCGCTCGGCCAGGGAGCCCGGTTCCACCAGCGACACGTAGATGCCCACGCCGTGCTCGGCGCCGCCGCGGATGCTGAAGCCCAGACCCTCGTGGGCTTTGCTCCGGCGCAGCGTCACCTGCCGCAGCTCGCCCGGGACCACCGGCGGCGGGGCGGGGGGCGGTGGAGGGCGGCCGGGCGGCGGCAGGTAGGGCCCCTCGGCCGTGTACTGGTCGAAGAGGAGCTGGTCGGAGCGCGGCAGGACGAGGCGCAGCAGCGGCAGCAGCTGCCGGCGGCGGGGCCCGTCGAGGAGGGCGCGCAGGGAGCGCACCAGGTCGCAGACGTTGCGGCGGCCGTGGTAGGCGTTGAGGCAGAGGATGAAGCGCTCCCGCTCCGCCTCGCTCAGCAGCGCCGTGAGCGCCTGGTGCAGCCGCCGCACGTTCGCCGAGAGCGGCCGCGGCGCCGGCCCCGCCGCCGAGCCCAGCGAGCCCGACGAGGAGGAGGAGGAGTGCACGGACACGCCGTCCAGCTCCGCGCTCATCGCCGCGCCACCGCCACCGCCACCGCCACCGCACCGGGGGATGGAGCGGCCGGAGCGCAGCGCGCCGGGCAGGANACCCCCGCCCCGCCCCAGCGCCCGCCCCCGCGGGACCCGCAATTAGCGCCTCCGCTCATCAGCGCTCATCAGCGCGCCCGGCCCTGCCCGCGGCTCAGCGCAGGATGGAAAGTCCTGCAACCCCTCCTCAGCCCTCCCGGGATGGATCGCGTCCATCCCAGAGCTTCCCCAGCTTCCCCCCAGCCCAGCGTGGCGAGGGCGCTCGGGATGGAGGAGGCGCGGCAGGGATCGGTTTACACCTGCGAACAGCCTGGCCCGGCACACGGAGCCGTTACCTGACCCGCGGGGCTGTTTTTCCATTGCCAGCTGTAGGATTGTTGTTACCTCACCGTGCTGGTCACGGTAACTGCGGGGTTACTCTGCTGGGGATGCACCCGTCCAGCCCAGCACCCCAGCACAGGCGTTGTTTTAATCACACCCAAACGAAATCCAGACACGTTTGTTACTGACAGGGTGTTGAAGGAATTTGTGACTGGGGGAGCAGTTTTGAAAAAGGAGAAATTTAGATTAGGTCTTGGGAAGAAATTGTTCCTAAAAACCGAGTGAGGGTGGGGAGGCCCTGGCACAGGGTGCCCAGAGAAGCTGTGGCTGCCCCTGGAAGTTCCCATGGCCAGGCTGGACAGAGCTTGGAGCAGCCTGGGATAATGGAAGATGTCCCTGCCCATGGCAGGGAGTTGGAACAAGATGAACTTTAAGATCCCTTCCAGCCCAAACCACTCTGTGATGTCGGGTTTGGAGTCCACCCCAAACTCACAGCAATTAAGCCCTCCTCGTTTAGCAAACACAATCACCACGGAGAAGCCCTTCCTGTGAGGGATCCTGGTGATCAAGAAGCTGGCAGGGCCTCGGGCACAACGTATTGCAAACCTGGGCAGATGGGATTCAGGGAAGCCCATTCCTGCCTCGGGTGCTGCTGCACTGGTAGCCACCCTCTGCCCTGCCTCCACACCCACAACTTGTGACCTCAGACCCAAAAGAGAACCAGCAGGGTCAGGAATCAGTGCAGAAATCCAGGGTCTGCTTCCCTGGTTGCTGGATGAATTATTTCTTACTACTTGAGGTTTGAGTTTCTTTTATGTCTCTGGAGCACTGAGCAAAGACCATTTTCCATCTCAGTCATTTGAAATCTTTCTGTCTTTGTTGAAGTGCCTTCCATCTGCTACAGTAGAGGAGGATTAAACCTAATTCATCAGATGCATCTTGATAGCAGTAGAATTCATTTTGTTCATGGATATGATGGAAGAGCTTAAACAGCTGCATTACAAGTAGCTTTATGTATTAAAGCTTTGTTGGAGCTCTCAATGCCTTGTTTAAACCAAAACTAAACAAAGCAGATTGCTAATTGAAATTCACGTTCAAACTGTGGCTGATAAATAAGCAGATGGAACAGTCAACATTACTGGAAAGGAAAGGGACAATATAGGGCAGGGAAGTGAGTAAAAGCAAAAATACACCTACATCAGCCAAACAAAGTGAGAGAAGGGCAAACAAGGTACTGCAAGTCTTTGAATTGCACTCAAACACGATGTTAGTGCTCAGTGCTGCTCAGACTCCTCTATTTAAAGCACTGCTGTTCCCACCAGTGCAAAGTCTGAACTCCTCCAGCCTTTTTTTAATCCTACACGAAAACTGCAAATGTGTGAACACGAGCAGATGCAGTGAGAGCTGCCCCTGCTCTGCTCTAGCTCCAGCCTGGAGCAGCACATCCCCAGCTCCCCTCTGCAGCCCTGCACCAGGGCTGTTCCATGGCCAGAGCTGCCCAGTGCTGCCATTTGGTCCCTGAGCTTTTGACCACTGCTCCAGAATATCCCAAAGCCAGTTTGCCAGTGCCAGGACAACCCCAGTGCAGTGCTGCCCAGCAGAAACACACACAGCACCCACAGGAGGGGTTGCATTTGGGATTCATTCTGTTCTCTTGCTGTCACTACAGCCCTGGCAGCAGAGACTGCTCATCCTTGGGATGCCTCATCCACCTGCTGCTGCCACAGGACAGCTCTGAGCCCTCCCTTTGGATGTGATCCCTGTTTTAGTTTCTCCTCTGAGAAGTTTTACATTTAGACTGTTCACACATTGGCAAAGTTGGATCTTTACCATCCACTCCAGACAGGGGCTCCCACTGCTTTTCCTTTGGAGAAGAGGGGGATTGAGGTCTTCTCATGGAACCTCAGCTCTGAAGTGAATCTGGCAGATTTCTGGGGGCTTTATCCTTTCCACTGCTGGAAACACTAAAGCCTGTGGCAGGGGGCTGGGATGAGATGATCTTTAAGGACCTCCTAAAACCACTGGTGGTGGAGCCCCCATCCCTGGAGGTGTCCAAGGAATGACTGGATGTGGCATTCAGTGCTCCAGGCTGGGGACAAGGTAGGGATCAGTCAAAGGTTGGACTTGATGATCTTGGAGATCTTTTCCAACCTCAGTGACTCTGTGATGATTTGAAAATGGAGCTCTGCCAGGGGGGAGTTGGCAGCAAGTGCTCAGGGTGGAAGATCAGTGCCAGGTACAAACAACATCACCTGCAAACATCCTCTGGGGGCAAGATTAATGAACACTGAGAGTCCACAATAACTCCTGGGAGAACTCCTGGCTGAACTGGACCTTTTTTAACTGGGGGGACCAGGCAGACACTGGCAATGGAACCTCAGCACCCACTCACAGTGGAGACCTCCAGAGCTGTTGGGCACTCACTGCTCATTCCCAAAATGAATTTTTTTCAGCTCCACCACCTGCCTTGCCAGCAGAGTCCCTCAAGGCCAGCAGGAGCCCAAAAGGTGTTATTCATGTGAGTTTTTAAAATCATCCTTGCAGCACCAAATAATCCGATGCGTTTGCTAAGTGCCACCTGAATAAATTGCTTAACCTTTCCCTTTAATCCGCTGTAATCACTTTCCAGAGGCACTCTTTGAAAAGTGAGCTCCGTGTTTCCAGAGCAGCTGTGCTCCTAATTAAAAGGCACTGTAGCAAGAAGCCAACAAAACCTAATTCTGGTTGGACATGCCTTGCTGCAGTTGGAGGACTGAGGTGAGCTGTGAGGAGGGCCAGGGAGGAGGCAGCAGCTGCCTGTGCTGCTTAAGAGAGTATTAGGAGAGGGCTGGCACTCGGGGCTGCCTCTTGGCTAAATCCCTGTTTAGCAGATTGGCTCCCAATCCTCTGTCCCTGGCCAGGCTGGTTTGCACAGCTTGGACATGTGCAGGAATCAGCTGAGTGCTGCTGCAGCTGAGTGCTCACAGAAGGAGCCAGCTCAGAGGGAGAAGCATCCAGAGGGTTTTTTTTTCCAGCAGGACCCCTGGGTGCCCTGGCTTCCAGCACCATTCCTCCTGCAGCAAAGCTGAATCCAGCACACTTCGGGCACCAGTTCCCCACAGTGCAGGGAGCAGGCTCGTGTTCCATGTCCTCAGCTCCAGATAAAACAGGCAGAAGTTGGATTTGGAGGAAAGCTGTAGGAGCAGTGAGAAATCATCATTTCAAGGGAGATTTTTTAAGCTCTGCATTATGAGCATAAACCACTCGCAACAGGAACGTTTCCAGTGAATGGAGGTTGCTGTGCTTAATCAGACCAAGCTCAGTTTGACACATCCCAGCTGGGGCAGATCCTGAAGAGCAGGGTCCAAGCAGGCACAGGGGGTAGGAAACCCTTCTTAAATCCTTCTATATCTGCATATCTACAAATCTCCTACTGCTCAGAGCCACACTCAGACTGTACCTGAGCAAAACCAGCCCAAAACAGCTTCATTTGAGTGGGAATTTGGTGGTTTCCATTGTACAAGAGAACATCAAAGATAAGAGTTTTAACTCCAAACCCAAATATTTCCATGGGGTGGACACCACAGGGTTGGAGTTTATCAGTCATTTAGATAGCCTGGATTAAAAACTTAATCAAATCAAACAGACAGCACTACTTTCACCTGTCTTCCCAGCAATATTCCGATTCCAAGCCACTGGAATGCTGTGACACTTACCAAAACCCTGAATCAAAGCAATTCACATTCAAACAAACCTACATTTGCTCCATTTTCTGATGAAAAAAGCCATTCCACAGAGCAGAAGTTCCCCCCCAGTTTGCCTGCAGTGATCTCTCCACCGTGCCAACACCACTGAGTGTAACCCTGCATCGCAGAGCCAGATGATTTAAGAGCTGCAATCCTCCTCCCCTCTCCGGCAATTTCTTGCACTTATGCACTCTCCAGTCCTGCTTGAAATGCCTGAAAGAAAAAGCCACTTGCGTCATCAGCTTTTTTTATTTTTTTCCCTTTAATGCCCAGCACAAATCATGGCTAAGTCACGATGTGGGCCTGGGTGTCATGGACGGGCAGAGCTGCCACTGGCACAGGAACAGCTCGGTGTGGGCTCTCTGATTTGGGCACCTGGGCTGTTCAGTTTGGTGTTTAAGGACCCTGCTCCTGAGGGCTGGCTGTCCTTGGATGGGACAGGTGGAGTTTGATGAACCTGGTTAGTGGGAGGTGTCCCTGCCGTGGCAGGGGGTTGGAGCTGGATGAGATTTAAGGCCCCTTCCAAGCCAAACCATTCTGTGATTCCACGATTCTAAGGCCACTCTATGACGTTGTGATTGTGCAGCACCTGCAGAAGGAGGCAGCCTTGGGGCTGTACATAACTTACTCCACAGGACGGGGTTTATTCACTCAGCAGAAATTGTCAAGCAAGTCCAATATTGCAGCCAGGTGAGCTGGATGGCAGAGGGCTGGCTGGGGAGCTGCAGGATGGGAGGGGCAGCACAGACTCTTTGTCCTCAGTGGGGCCTTTCTGCATGATTTGGGGTTGATCTTGTGCACAGAGAGGTGCCCTTGTGCAAATTGATGTCTCCAACCCTGAATTCTCCTCCTGCTGGGTCCATCCTTGCCCCAGCCCTGTCTCCACCTTTCAGGCAGGGACTGCACCATCCTGAGGGTCACCACACCAGAGCCTGGGCTTCCCTTGGAGTGCAGCACCTCTCCCAGGCTGGGATGCTCTACTGATACAACCAGGGAATGTTTGGGTTGACTAAAGCCCATCCCATCCCACCCCTACCATGGGCCGGGACAACTCCCACTGTCCCAGGCTGCTCCCAGCCCCAGTGTCCAACCTGGCCTTGGGCACTGCCAGGGCTCCAGGGGCAGCCACAGCTTCTCTGGGCACCCTGTGCCAGGCCCTGCCCACCTTCCCAGGGAACAATTCCTGCCCAAAATCCCATCCATCCCTGCCCTCTGGCAGTGGGCAGCCACTCCCTGTGTTCTGTCCCTCCATCCCTTGTCCCCAGTCCCTCTCCAGCTCTCCTGGAGCCCCTTTAGGCCCTGGCAGGGGCTCTGAGCTCTCCCTGGAGCCTTCTCCTCTCCAGGTGAGCACCCCCAGCTCTCTCCATCTCCAGAGCAGAGCAGCTCCAGCCCTCAGAGCACCTCCCAGTCTCCTCTGGATTCACTTCAGCAGCTCCACATCCTTCTTATGTTGGAGTATCCAATGAATTTGGGGGAAGCAGAGTCCCTTTCTGAAGAGCTCTGTTAATATATCCAACAATTTCACACCAGACCTGAGCACTGCAGAGCTCATTTGCACAACTTCAGCCTCCCAGCAGGTGGGAAAATCAGGGGCTTCACTCCCCCTGGGAATTGACAAACTCACACAGAGCTAATCTAATTGGAAGGTATTTATCTCATTTGAAAACATTTATCTAATTCAAATACATTTATCAGTCTGCCGGTTGTGAAAGCCTGTCAGTGTGGCAGGATTTATGGGCCAGCTTCCCAAGCATTTCTGCAGTGGTGGAAGTGACTGCAGTGGTACAAACTATCCCTGCAGGTTTGCACCGGGAGCACAGCTCAGCCCTGAGCCAGGAGAACTCAGCCTCCAGGTCTGATTGCACAGATTTTGGGGGGACGAACTCCAGGGCAGAAAGGGCTTTGCTCCTCACTGAGACTGCTCCTTTCCTACTGTGGTACAGACTGGCTGTGTCCCAGGGGAAGTGCAACAGCGAAAATTCCCCAGGGAGCAGCTCCCTCCTGCTGGGCCAGCCCTGGAACGCTGCCAGAGCACCGGGAATTCTCCCGTCCTCAATTCCCCACCCCAGCTTTGCACTGCCGGGAGTTTTGCTCCCCGTTCAACCACTGCCACAGGAATACAGGACCGAGATCTTTGCCAGCCTGGAGGTGAGCCTGGAACCTCCCCGTGAGCTCCATCTCTCCTGGTGGGGATGATATCCACCGAGATTCCTCCACTCACTCAGAGGATATTGGGGCTGCAGGGTCACACTCTTCACCCAGAGCATCACTCTCATCTCCTGCAGCCTGCAAACCCATCCCTGCCAGGCTGCAGAGGGATGCACAGCTCTGGGCTCCCTTATTACAACCCTGCAGGAAGACAATTAAAAGAAAAGAAAAGGTTAACGAGGTACTAATCATTATAGATTTGTCGTATATAACGCAATAAATACCCGCTGCCATCGATTAAATGTAGTGGGGCAAAGACATCCAATCCATCATATCGGCCATTTGATTTTCCAAAATTAATTTCCTCCCATCAGGGAGAGGCTGGGAGATGCCAGAGACCCAATCTCCTGCCCAAGAAGCTTGGCTGGCTCCATTCCCTCCCAGCACCCATCACACTGTACCCAGCCCAGAGCTCCTCATGGGGCTCATGAAAATCCCACAGAGAGGAACTGGGAGCTTGGAGAGAAAGGAAAAATAGGCAGCACAAGCTGAATCCTGGGTCCTTTCTCTGCAGGTTTTTATTTGTTTGCTTCCAGCCCAACCCTCCTGGTTTTCTTGCAGAAATGAAGCTTTTGGGAGAACAAATATTAGTTTTAACAAATAAAAAATTAGGGAAAAAAAAAAAAAAAAAAAAAGGGAAATCAGATCTGAATGCTTAAAGTTCTCCTAAAGTGACAAATGGCCAAGAGAAAACAGATCAAAAAAGAGATGTCATCACAGTTCTGAAACTTGCCGGAAGACAGGAAAAAGCGCTCATGCTTCTCTTGGAGAGACAAAGGTGATAAACCGCAGCTACAACGAGGTGTAGGTGATGGGCAGTGCTGTGGTAAAGGCTGAGTAACTGCAGAGCAGCGGGCAGGCAAAGTGGCCGCGCTGGCAGTCGGGGCCGTGATTCGGGTTTTTTGCTAGCCCCTGCCTCACACGCGCTAATGCCCGCGGATAGATCGCTAATGCTCTCCATTCACGCTCATTAGCACCGGCAGCAGAGACAAGACAAGCGTGTTATGTCATCGTTTAAATCCTGTCACACTTCCCCAATGACTCTGATTACATTTTTAAATATTCATTCTCCTCCCCCTTGGCAGGACTGCCTTGCCCTGGGAGCTGCGGATGCGGAGGATTTGCTCCGAGCGAAGCTCTCACACCCGGCCTGAGCCCCAGCCCTCCCCTGTGTGCTCAGCAAAGAGGAATCATCCCCTGGTGGGGACATTCAAGGCCATCAGCTCGTCCTCCCCGAATTTTCCACACGACTTTACACCTCAGACTGGAGTTAAACTGAGTATTTTCCAGTCACCTTTGCACGAGGGGGGACGTCGGGGCCGTGGATGAGCAGCCACGCTCCAGTTCAGTGAGCACGAAACACCTTTGCAGCACGAGGAGTCGATGGTTCTTAAGTCAACTGGCAGGAGTGAAAAGAATAAATATTTACAGACACATCCTGCACTGATCTGTGCCAGCTGGATTTATAGCAGCTCTCTGAGGGGGTTTCAGCCTTCTGCCCTCGCTGCCCAGTGACCTGCTGGTGGTGATGGGTGGGTTGGAAGGGCTGGAACTCCTTCCACAGGGATTCTGGCCATGGAATACCCAGGAACACTCAGCAGACAGAGCAGAAGGGCTGGGAGGGCTGTGAAAGCAGCTCTGATGCCATGAAACCCTGGGCAAGGCTCATGGAAATGGTCACAAACACACCCTGTCCAAGGGGAGGGAACATCTGAGTTCAGCACAGGCTGCATCAGGCCCCGTCACTCTTCCCTGGAACAAACCATTTCCACAATGACTTCGCAGGTGCCACAGAGGGAGGAGACCTGTCCAGGGGCACATGGGACAGCCCAGAGCAGCTGTGCCATCCCCCAGGCACAGACTGAACCCC
>VZTR01015120.1:13250-27409 GCA_013400775.1 Chaetops frenatus
GGAGGGCGTGGTGAGAGCGAGGCGGCGCGGGGCGGGAATGGTTCAGTGGCTGCTGCATGTGTTAATTCTGACTGGGATTGAAGCAAAACACTTAAAACTAGCTGTCAGGACCGCCTAGCGGCACGCCGTGCAGCAGCAGTTTTCACTCCTGGTTAGCCTGCCAAGGAGAGTGCAGCTTCTGTGACGAGTCCCGGCGACAAGGGCATGATTTAGCTGTCTTGAGGCAGTTGCATACTCCGTAACTGAAGGAAACTGCACTGAGACCTGGCCTTTTGTGCTCACATTGGCCAGTCTTTGGGAATTTTCAGTGCTGCAGTGCTTTCCCAAGTTGCCAATTTTAGTGCAAAGCACGTAGGTTTCAGTGAGGTTGGACAGACAACTCTCACAAGATTCTCTGAAAGGAATGATCAATCCCCTGTTATTCTGAGCTCAAGGGGAGCTCTTTGCTGGTGCCCTTTGAGATGTCCCATTTCTCCTCATGTACAAATGAACAAAAATATTTCTTACTAAAACAAATCCAAAGTATTTGCATCAAAAATAAGATCAGTGGACAATATGCATTGGCCCATATGGTGGGTTGACCTTGTCTGGATGCCACTTTATCAGTCCCTCTTTTCAGCTTTTCTCACCCCTGAAAAAGGAGAAAAAGTAAGATGGAAAACAACCAGTAGGTTGAGGTAAGGCAGTTTACTGAAGCAAAAGCAAAAGGCTGCATGCAAGCTAAGGAAAAAGATTTTATTCTCTACTTACCAGCAGCAACTTATGTCTGACCACTTCCTGGGAAGGAGGGCTTCAGCACATATAATTGTTGCATCTCCTCTTTCTCCTTACATCAGGAAAACACCAGATTGCACAAATCCCATAACATGCTAGTATTCATTATTAGTATTAAACAGCTCACTGCAGGAGTGAACAAGGACTGCAGGAACTTGCATAATAAAACCATCCACATCAATCATGGGCAGAGAAAGGGAGATGTATTCCCTCATCATCTCCACAAAATAGCTCCCCCAGCATGGCAAAGCTATCAGTGTAAGGGCAAAGCACAGAGTCACTGTTTGTATTAATGAGTTCCCAAACTTGGCAAAATAAAGAGATAAGCAGCTGACAAACTTAGTGTCTTGCAGGGAAGTTTGCTACTTAGAAACCCCTATAATGATAGCATGCATGATATAAAACTGCCATAATCTTACCTCATATTGGGAGCCAAAAAGAACTGTGGTGGCATGACCTTGGCTGGACGCCAGGTACCCAGCAACTACTTTATCACTCCACCTCCTCAGCTGGACAGGGGACAGAAGAGGATGGAAGGCAATTCATGGGTTGAGAGCATTTTACTAAAGCAAAAGCAAAAGGTTGCATGTGCACAAGCCAAGGAAAAAAACAAAGACTTTATTCCCTACGTCACATCGGCAAGTGATGTCAGGCCATTTCCTTGGAAGCAGGACTTCAGCATAAGTAGCCATTGCTCTGTAAGGCAAACATAAATAACAGATGCCTCCTCCTTCTTCCTTTTTCTAGCTTTTACATCTCCTATGTTTCATGATATTTATATATCATATGGTATGAAATACCCCTTTGTTCTGGTTGGCCTATTTGTGTCCCCTTCCAAGATCTTGCTCACCCCCAGCCTACTGGTGCGGGGGGCAGAATGTTGGGAAGACAGCGCTGGTGCTGTGCCAGTGCTGTCCAGCAGAAGCCGAAAGCTGATGAGATATCAGCACCTCTGTAGCTAACAGTGCAAAGCACAGCACTGGGAGGGCTGCTGTAAGGAAAATTAACTTCATCTCAGCTGCACCAAATACAGCCCATCAGTGATGTTGTCCTGCTCCAAAGTAGAGGAAGCACTGAGGAAATAAAAAATTTTCATTAGAATTTGCCAGGAAAGCCAGAGTGAGTCACAACCTTTTTTTCTAAAATTACTATATTGACTAGCATCCTGTCCTTGGAGGCTGAAGTATTTGAGAATGGCCTCTGGCAGAACAAACATTCTCTGGATGTTAACCAAGGAACCTCATGTGTGCAGGAGAATGGAGGTTATGTCTGAAAGTCCTAGCTGTTAGAAAAAAGGAGGAGATTATGGCTCAGCATCCTAAAGACATACCATATCTCTGTTCTTAAGATTAAGGGTGACATTCAGTGGATGTTGGATTCCAGCATTCTTTCCTATTACTGTAAATGGAGGCATCAGATCAAAGCACCTGTGAAATGATGTGAAAAAGATTTGATTATACCCCATGCAGAAGTGGCAGAGCAAGCAAGCAAGCAAAGAATATATTGGTGGAGAAAATACCGTATCTTTCTGTTAAGTATTCAGAGTGGTGGTGAAATCTCCCACTGTGGAGACATTTGAAACCCACCTGGGTGTGTTGCTTGTCACCTGCTGTAGGTGACCTGCCTTGGTGGGAGGCATTGGCCTAGATGATCTCCAGAAGTCCCTTCCAACCCTAACTATTCTGTGATTATGTTATTCTGTTGAACAAATTTTTTGGAGAGGAATGTAAGCAGCAGGTCAGTCTTGTCTTTTTAATGTGTGAAAGAAAAAACAGTGAAGATGCAGCAATATATATATCTCTCCATATATCTCCAGGTTTAAGAAAATTTAACATGGATCAAATATTTTTCATCAGACAAAGGATGAGAGTCCTGGTATTTAATTAATGTAGAGGCTCAGATCTCCTGACTGTTCTCACACTGCTGAGGGGCAAACAGGTATGATTTAATGCATGAACTAGGTAAATGTCTTATTTAGAAGCTGGCTGAAAACTAGTCTGAAATAACTTGACTAAAATCAAGTTTCTGATAGGCCTCTTTCCAGGCATGGAAAAGCCATACCATCAGCTCTCAATAGCTGTCATACTTTGCTAAAATTGTACCCTTACAGAAAGGGATCTGCAAGGAAATAACAACTTTTTAATTAAAAAATTAGAAAGTGATGATTATTATTATTTTTAAATGTCATTATTGATAATGACATTATCAATAAGCATTAAGTAGACTTCATAGTAGCTTCTGTATTGGGGGACATCCATAACTCTTCATTCATAAAAATACAGTCTTTTCAGATGTTAGTGAATTGTTCTTAAAGGTGGTTAAAGGAAATACATCACTGATTGCTGCTGAATAAACCAGCGAAAAATTAGAATCACATTTTAAAAGACCTAGATTGCCTGCTGTTTGTGGTGGGATGTACAGGACCATTAATGACTAAAAAGAAGAGGGTTTGGCAGCACTAAATGCACCTGAGTTGTTGATTCATATGCCTTTAAAAGATGACAAGTTTGAAGCAACTGAAAGAACTACTGGCAAGGGTCTCTGAAAAAACCCAAAGCTTTCTGGAAAGAAGGGAACTGCCGCCATTCTGCTGCTGAGAACATGACACTTTAGCACATGGGGATCCTGCCACCATCATGAAAACTGCATGCCTGAGAGGCCTGGTTACCCTACCAAGAGGGCTGTTGGAAGTAGCAACAAGCTGGCTTATGTTTATAGAGCCGAAGCTTTTTGAGGGTGTGCTGGTTTTGCACAGCCTTGTTTTTGGTAGCAGGGTGCCACAGAGGTGGCTTCTGTGAGAAGCTGCCAGAAGCTTCCACCATGTCTGGCAGAGCCAGTCCCTGATGGCTCTCAGGATGGACCCACTGCTGGCCAAGGCTGGGCCAGTTAGAGGTGTTGGTAACACCTATGTGAGAAGAAAATCAAAACAAAGTGGGCACAGGTTTTCCTAGTCAGAGAAGAGGAGGAGGTGAGAACATGTGAGGGAAACAACATGGAGATACCAAGGTCAGTGGAGAAGAAGGGGCAGGAGGTGCTCCAGACGCTGTAGCTGAGATTCCTCTGCAGGCCTTGGTGAGACCATGGTGAAGCAGCTGTGCCCCTGCAGCCCCTGGGGATCCACAGGGGATGCAGAGATCTACCCGCAGCCCCTGGGGAAGGTGCCCACACCAGAGCAGGTGGATGCCTGGAGGAGGCTGTGCTCCAGTGGGAGACCCAGTGGAGAGAGAGGGCCCTGCTTCCAGGCTGGAGCAGCCTGTCCTTGGAGGACTGCACCCCATGGAAGAGTGACCCACACCACAGCAGTTTTGGGAGGACTGTGTGCCTGTGGGAGAGACTCATGTTGAAGCAGTTTTGGGAGAACTGCTGCTCATGAGATTTGGAGCCATGCTGGAGAAGTTCACAGAGAACTGTGTCCCATGGGAAGGCCCCCATGGTCTCACAGGGGAAGGACTCTTCTCCCTGAGCAGTGGAAGAAAGCCTTGGGTGACAAACTGAACAAAGTCACCACACCCTGTCTCCTTGTGCTGTTGGTGGGAAGGAGGGAGGGGTTGGGGGAAAACATGTTCTTTAAGGGCTTATTTTACTTCTCATTATCCTTCTCTGATTTTGTTAGCAATAAATTCACTTTGTACTTCTAAGCTCTTTTCCCCTTCGACTGTTTTCTCCTGGTCCTTGTCTCAACTCATGAATCCTTTATTAAATTTTACTCTCTCCTCTGCCCAGCTGAGGCAGGGGAGGGTGAGCAAGTGGCTCTCGTGGGTGCCTGGTGTTCAAGCCAGTGTCAAACCATGACAGAGGGCCACAAGAGTCCTGTCATTAGTGAGCTGAAATGCAAAGTTAGGAATTCAATTGATGTCCTATTTCTTTGTAAGAAGTGGGTCAAGTGCCAGAACTTTTAAGGCTGGGAGTACTTTGAGTCATTGCAGTCCCTGGGCAGTCTCCAAGCAGTGAGGTTTAATAAAATCTTGAAGTAGTAATCCAGTAAACAGATTGCAAATTTCCAGGAATTTTCTGGTTTTAGTACCTGAGCTTCAATTTGCTGATTCTATCAGTGTGATCTCAGTTCATGCTGGTATTGGGAGAACAGGGAAAACGATAGAATCTAAATCTGGCAGAAAAGGTGACCTGCCTAGGAATATCTATACATAATAAATGCAGAACTGAGCTGGAGATTGTATGAAATCCTATGGAACTGCCCATATACATTTACTGGCACATATGTGAAGTAATTGCTGGGTGTAAAAGGTTTGAATAACCTGATCCATTACAAAGTGGTCTCACCTGATGCTGCCTACATTGTCTTTTGCATGCTGATGTTTTGAACAGGGCTAGAGATATTCCTGTGTTTATACAAGCATTTCAGCACCTAATCTGTGACTCCTGCAGCATGCTGCAGGCTGAACTGAAATTATACCCATCTGGATCTGAATCCTTAAACACCTTGGGTAAAGTAGCTTTAGTACAAAATGTTCATGAGAAACCAGATCTCATCTGGGAAGCCTCATTTAAGGTTTGATAAATTCCAAACACCTGCTGTGGTAAAGTGACTTCTGCCTTAAGACTATAGAGTCTCAGTTAACCAGTTAACTCAGTTAATGCAATTTCTTTTGGCAATTGAGATCAAAGGGGGAGGTAATTCAATAGTCTGCATCAAAATACTGTAGCATCAGTGCTATGTTTAGGTGTCCTGAAATTGCTATTAAGTATTGTGCTTAACATAGCTATGTTGGACAAGCTTTTTTAATAGTTTTCTGTTGATAGCGTGACTCAAATTTTAGTGTGGGCAAGCCAAATAGCAACATCTATTTTTTGTTGGTTTAATAGTGTTTCTGCGATTCTGTTTGTGTGAAGTGAGACAAGGAGCTGGCTGCATACAAGCCCTGTTGGCTTTGCGATATCTTGGTAGCAATGAAACACTTACCCAAAAGCACGCTGTTGAGTAATAGTTGTACCTGCACTTGAGATTCTGGAAGTGTCCGTCCTTAACAGCTCTGATAGAAGACATTTCAGCTAGTTTCCAAGGACAAGGAATTGCACTGTACAGCAGAACCAGTACAGCTGCATGTGATAGCTTATTCATTTTATGGAGGAGAACTGTATACTTTTGGTGTTTATGCTCGCTCTAAACCAAAGAAATTTCTGCACCAAGTATTATTGCAGTTGTAGAACACATGGAGTTATTACTGTATGGTAAGTTTACAAATATGTGATAAACTGAACATGTAACGAAATCTCTTGCTTGCTGCTGAGGGGGCACAGTAGTTTAAGTATAAATCAATTCCTTTCTTTTAAAAGAATGGTTCATGAAAGTTTATCTTCTCCCTTCTAGTCAAACAAATAAATACGCTGGCAAGGTCTGTTTGTCTGTTCAAATAAAAGGCAGAAATAATATAATGTTGATAATACTCAAGAATCCTTTGTGAGATCAGCTCATGCAAACCCCAAAGTTACCAACTTAAACATGCCACTTAACTAATTTTTACTCTAAGTAATAAGAATTTTATTAGATTGCATTAAAGATATCAGTAGTCTTTGTGGTAGATAGAAAATATTTTCAGCAGGAGAGACAGTTGAAACACTCCTTTCTTGGAAGCTGAATGATTTGGGTGTGGTGGTTCCTGCAGCTCTTTTAGTGGTTTACAAAGCAATTTGTCAACTTGCTTGTTTAACAGAAATATTATTCTTACATGGTCTATGCAAGTACATGGTGACATGGAAAATCATCCTGGTGACAGAAAGAACAATTAGGAGCTTTGATAAATACAAAATTTTCTTAGAAAAATTTTCTTTTTTCTTATGTGTATAAATGCAAGAAATATTTCTGACTTTAAAAAAATAATACTTTTTGTCATGCTTAATATCTTGTTATTAAAAAAAGACAATTTTATCAAAACGTTTCCCAAAAATCTTTTTTTCTTAGAGGACAAGAGTGAAAAACTCCAGTCATAAGTCATTCCTGAGACAGCTCAGAACATTTCTCTACAAAGAAAATGCCTTCTTGGTTCTGAACACAGTGTATTGATCTCTGCAACAATATCAAGACTGTCGTAGAGTGTTGAAAGAGATTACTCAAGGAAAGAGGAAGCAATATGTTTAGCCACATCTACAAATCTACTCAATCAAGAACATTCGGAACTAGGAAGGGTAGCCACAAACCAAGGAACAACCATCAAGTTACAACACATAAAATACGTACACAAATCTTAAAAATGGAGATTATAGCTCCTATGGCAGTTAATACAGCCTGACTGCTGATTAATCAGTGGAACATATGACAAGCGAACAGTTCAGATGTTTTCAAGGTGTCATCTCTATCCCTGATACACTGATGGAGAGATCAATTTCTCTGTCTGCAAGATCATACTAGGCCTGTGCTAAAATGATTTCAATGTACAGAAAAAGATTTGTCAGAAGAATTCTGGATTGTCTTTTGGATCAAAAGAGTGGATTGGATACTGCTTATCTTCTGGCCTCTGTATTGGGTTTATATGGTGTTTGGCCCCGGGAGCGCTGGGAGTGAGGGGTTTGCCTCAGTGAGATGCTTCCCCTGTGTCTGATGGAGCAAGTGCCAGGTGGCTCTGAGATGGACTTGCCCATGGCTGAGGCCAAGCCCTTCAGAGACAGTGGCAGCACCTCTCGGATAACATATTCAAGAAGAGGGATAAAACTATGCAATAGCAACAGCAGCCTAAGAGATGAGTGAGAAAATGAGAGAGAAAAAGCTCTGCAGACACCAAGGCCATTGAAGAAGAAAGGGCAGGAGATGCTCTAGGCATTGGAGAAGAGATTCCCCTGCCCATGGTGAAGACTACGGTGAGACAGCTGTGCCCCTGTATCCCATGGAGACCAATTGTGTATCAGAGATCCACCTGCCTCCTGTGGAGGATCCCACACTGTAGCATGTGGATGCCCAAAAGAGGCTGTAACCCCCATGGGAAGCCCACAGAGGAGCAGGTTCTGGCTGAACCTATGGACCCATGGACAGAGGAGCCCCCACTGGAGCAGGTTTGCTGGCAGGACTTGTGACCTCGTGGAGAACCCAGGCTGGAGCCATGGAGAACCCAGTGATTCCTGTTGTACTGCACCCAGTGGGAGGGAACCACGCTGGGGCAGTTCAAGACCTGCAGCCTGTGGGAATGATTAATGTTAGAGAAGCTCATGAATGACTGTCTCCCATTGGAGGCACCCCCACACATAGGTAGGGGAAGAGCATGAAGAGGAAGAAATGGCAAAGCAATATGTGTTGAGCTGACTGCAGACCCGTTTCCTGTTCCCCTGTGCTGCTGAAGGGAAAGAGGTAAAAATAATCAGAGTGAAGTTGAGCCCAATAATTAAGGAGAGGTGAGGGGAAGGTGACTTTAGTTTTGTTCTTATTTCTTATTATCCTGCTTTCATCTGATTGGCAATAAATTAAATTAATCTCCCCAAGCTGAGTCTGTTTTATCTATGATGGTAATGAGTGAGTGAACTTCCCCTGTCTGTACCTTGACCCACTAGTCTTGCATCATATTTTCTTCTGCTCCATTAAGGTGAGGAGGCGCAGTGATGGAGCAGATGTGGTGGCCACCTGACAGCTAAAATCAACCCACTGCAACCTCATCTGTCTCATGTGTAATCCGTGGCATATCCCATAAATGTTTAAGCTGGTTTTCATTTGCTGTGAGGGAGGAAAATTGAGCACTACTGAGTCATTCGTATTTCCAGTATATTTCCAGGCAATCTGACCTACACAAGATTCTGCAGGGTTTATGTCATTGCACTACATGTTGGCAAAGACTTGCTAACAGACTACTGTAAGCACAGCCAATGCTGTCCTTGGGTCACCGTTTGGATTGTAAAATTTCTAAATAATTTTCTGTAGAAAGCCAAGAATATACTGAGTAATGGACCTAAATGGCTCAATTACATGATTATGGGATAAGTGTGACATTTCTAAACAATACTAAGAGGTCTTAGCTCAAACCTGGTAAATTCAATGTATTAATGTGACAAAAGTCTGCACTGATCCAAGAAAGCATCAGGATTTGTTTGCAATGTTTGTGACTTCAAAGCTGTCTTACCAGGCAAGGAATTTGATGTCAATCAAGGCAGTACCTTCAGGAAATGGCAGGGATTTTGTCTTTTCTTGTTCCGTCAATCTTTATTGCTGTATTTTGCTTAAAATTGTAAGCAGTGTCAACTATAAAATGTGATTTATATTTACAAGAACACTGTATTTTTTTTTATTCACCAAGGTATTATGATGTTTATCATTCTGCCCGGCCTTCACACAGGTCAGGGAAGACCATGAATAACTAGTGATCTTCTTTATTATTTGTTCACTCTGTCAGGGATGTCCAATGCCTTTTAAGTCACTTGCTAACCTCACCACAGAAACTAGAATATCTCCAGCCTGTATGTAATGTCCCTGCTATTTCAGTTTTACTCTTCTAAATACCCAACATTTCTCTGTTAAAG
This sequence comes from Chaetops frenatus, assembly GCA_013400775.1. Classification (NCBI taxonomy): domain Eukaryota; kingdom Metazoa; phylum Chordata; class Aves; order Passeriformes; family Picathartidae; genus Chaetops; species Chaetops frenatus. The sequence goes on from VZTR01015120.1 coordinate 22,482, forward strand.
CTGCCTTGTGTAGGTCTGTATGGGGATCAGTCACAGCTCTGACTGCAGTGTAGACATACTTAAAGCCTTTGACGAGGTATGTCTTAGAAAATTTGAGCTTGGTTACCACAAGAGCAACAGAGTATGCTAAAATAGAGACAGAGTTGGGGCAGAAGCTAAAACAGAAGCTAAACATCAGTACTGACAGACTTTAGAACATGACAAATACTAGAGTTCTATGATGCTTATTACTTAACACAGATATTTTCCTAGGCATTTGGCAATTCTCTCTCCCTGTAAAACACAAGTCAGCAGGTTAGAGTAAAGTTTAAACCCTACCAGCTTTTCAGCAGAAATAGCTACTGGTAGCAGTAATAGTTTGGCAGGTATGTGTTCCAGCATTTTAGGATTCACTGAGATTAGAGACAGTTCAAGACAGAGGAGAATCTGCTAGGTAAAGAAATACACAAGTGAGAAACTATTGCAACAAAATTCTCCAGATTACTGTGGGAACACTCCGCACAACAGCACAAACTCATGTTATGGAGGCAAAGGTTGCAGTAATGCTGCTGATGGTGCAGGCAAGTCTTCATCCCAAGTGTTCAGATAAAAGCATGGTGAGATCGGACACCTGCATGTAGGACATCTAAGATGTTCTCCCCTGTGCAGCAGTAGAAGGCCTGACATTTAACTTGACTTACCAAAGAAGTTCTCATCCTGATTAAACTTTTCTGGAGAAGTACTGGATAGCATCAGCTGCTGTCTATAGAGATAGCTACGCCCACAGCTGCTACATACTTGAGTCTGATCCAGTTACACAGTGCGGAAGAAACAGATGGTATCTTCATCTGGTTCCATCTTCAGATAAATTGCCATGTGATCCCACTGCCTGCACTGAAGGAAGCAGAACAGTCCTGCTAAAAAGAAGTACAGATCTACTGCTGAGAAGCCTCCATGCTTCCCAAGAGATGGATAAAATCCCTCCTCAAATTCAGATAATCAGTAGTAAAGTCTGAGAGAGATCATACAGAGCTATAACTTGTGATTTAAAAGCAAGTGGTGAAGGAGGGAGAGGAGTCTTGATCAGAAGTTTGAATAATGTTCAGCATTTGTAGAGCATGGTTGTATCTTTGACTCTTTATTACTTTCATGTAGTTGCTGGTGAATACATGGTCTGAAAGAAAATCACCCTTGCAAATAATAATAAGAAAAAATCATTTTTAGAAATAAATATTTTTCCCTCAAGCAGTATCTCAAACTCTGCACAAAAATTCACCTTCTGATTGTGGGCTCTTCAGAATAGAAGCAATGTCTACATCATTACTTTATAAAGTAAGTGAAGCATGGCCTTTTAAACTGAAATTAGAAGGTTATGTATATCAGATGTTCTGCTACTGTTCTCTACCCCATTTAGTAAGTCTTACTATTTTCAGTTCTTACATTATGCCTCAGGCAAACAATTTAGTTCTATGAGCAATAGAATGTTCAAAGCTATTTTCTTACAGATTTTTGTTCTGTATCCTCAATTCAATGCCCTAACTCACCCAGCACTGCTCAGGGTGCCATCCCATCTGGGTAAGCACAAGTACGGGCTGTGACTCACCTAGAGCTATGTTAATACAGGTACATGTGTCTTAGTTGGTTAGTCAGCTGATACAAAGCGTAAGCTATGCTTATAAATACGTATGTTAATGGAATTTTTTTTTAAACTTAGAAAAAATGCATTTACCCATTGACACTTCATCAGTTGAACCAGATGACCTCTTGAGGTCTAATCCAATCCAAATAATTTTGTGACTCAAATGGTTAAAATTAATTTACCTTTGGATTCTTTAGCACTTAGACTCATCCAATATGAATTATTTTGCAATTCAAGTGAAAGAATTGGCCAGCCCATTCAAGTATTTTTAGGTGTGGAGTGGTAGGGACACCGAGTAATGGCTGGTGATTGTGTAAGCCTTGTTTTCTCAGACACCCAGCAGTGGGGTGCAAGACTGTTATTTCGGTGTTGTTAGAGCAGGCTCTGCATCTCATATTACCAAGGCTTACTTTCAGCATCTGTTTAGTAAATTTGCTTCTTACCTGACATTACTGAAATGAAACCTAATGACTCTGTAAGTTATTACACATTCTAATAGTCACCAGTTTGCTTTTAACATAATATAGCATATATATTTTAATATGATATAACATACGTAAAATAATTACATAAAACCCAATTTTTATTATGTTATTGTATATGTGCTCTATGACTGTATTCATGTTTCCTTTCGCATGGAAACTGGTCATCTGTAGGAATAGCTTTTATTAAAGATTTGTCATGTGCTTGACATTAATTACCAGCTGACACCTTTTCCAGCCAGTCTTTATTCCTAGAATTGCATCATATGACAAACACATCCTAACATCCTTTGCTGTTGATGCAAGATCTAAAGAATTCAGAGTTACCATTAAAGTTCCTGTTGGTAATTTCTTGTCATCATACCATGGCAAATCTTTTATGTTTAATTGTTTCAAAGCTGTTTTCTGTATGTTTATTCCTTTTGGAGATATTCAGATTGTTATTACCATAGCTATAAAAAAAGGAGACTAACAATGGTTAAAATGAGTGAGATATGCCTTTTATTAGACAATATAATTGGAGAAAAACATGGTTTTAAAAATATTGTTGATTGATAGTATCAGTAGCTGTTAAATTCTATTACTTTCCCTTTACACTGTCTGCAGGAGTAGTACAGACTTTGTTTTTTTATGATTATGTAATATTCTATTTGTTGAATACTGAAAGGTGGCCCTGTTTATTTTGCTTCATAATTCCTTATTTGTTTACCATCACAGAAAACTCATTTATGCATTGCATTAGCCACTCTGTTTCTGCTTATTTAAAATATCATTGGTTCCTCTGTAATTAACTACTGCACTTTTTAGTGGCTTCCTGTTTTCTATAAGACTTGATGGACTTCAACCTATTCTGTATTTTGATAGTTTTCAAAGTTTTGAATCCATCTGCTGGCAGAACTGGACCAACTGAAGAACTTCACCAGTTGCAACTAATTCAAGTCAGCTGCATTGCATTCTTATTTTATTGGATATGTCAGGGGAGTTTAAACATCTTGAATCAAGAATTTCTACCACCTCATCTTTTGTTTACCTTTGCTCCAGTGAGATACTGATCATTTCTTTCTGGGAACGAATGTTTCCCTGGTGATCTCATCAGTAGCAGGACACTCCCCATTTGGTGCTTTTGTTTAGCACCCTTCATTCCAATTTCACAAATAGCATTTGGAACTTTTCTGAGTAATCTGAATGCTACCAAATCTATTTTCTATGGCAGTGAAAATACCTTTTTACTGAAGGACCTTATTTTGAATTTGTGCAACTTCAGAATCTTCAGTGCCATTTCCCCATTGAAAGTTTACCTTCAATGTAGTTGATTTGTAATTCCTTATGACATCTGTGCCAGTCTTCACAATCCCTTAAATGTTCATTTTGGTATCACACTAATATTTTACAGAAATTATGTTCTTACCTTTACTCCTCTGAATTACATCACTGACTTGAAAGGAATATCATCCGTTCAAAGTGGTATGGCAAATATTCCTGCTATTTGTCCTGGCATGTTTGCAGTCATAGCAGGCACTACGAAGCAGGGGAAGGGATCTGGGAAAAGACTGGTATTGAAAAGGCAACCTGCCACTGGGCCATTGGTGGTGGCAACATACTTCTTTTGCTAAACAACTACCAAGTGCTTAGCTCTAATGCAATTTGACCACAGCTTTTAAGTTGCTGCTTGAACAGAATTCAGATATTGGTGTTTTTACTGCAGGATCAGGAACTGTGTCTGGAAGGGTGTCGCCAGGCCAGGTAGAACATCTGTCCTCCCAGAACGCAATCCACTGCAGATAACTCGCCCCTTGCCAGGCAGCTCACCAGAAGCCCCTGCCATCTCTCTCCTCATGTGTCCAACAACAGAGATTTCTCAGTCTTGTTAGGTAAACTATTACACCACTGGATTTTCTCTGTGATGGGAAGATGTCTCCTTATGTGTAACTTATTTACCTTCTGCTGTTTCAATACTGGGTGAAGTGCTTTGGCTCTGTATTTGGCTGGAATCTGTGACAGGGAATAGTAAATTGAGGGAATGGATGACTGGGAGCCCAGCATGCATAGAGAGGCTTTCCAAGGAAAGTGTCCACACAAAAGACAATGTAGAGAGGTGTTGTGAAAAGGATTGGAGATGCTGCAGTGGCTGCTGAGGCCAAAAGAGAGGTGTAGAGTTGCAGTGTAACGAATTATACTTTAGCTGGAAACCAGAATCTTGAAGGCAAGGATACGAACAACCTGAGCTGTAAAAAGGTCCTCAGGCCTCATTTGGTGTTGTCTCAGGTTTATATAATCAATAGTGAAGACTCTGAGTTTTAGCATAAAAGACTTCCTTTCACTTCAGTAACAGACATCAGGATTGGATCAGCTTCTTGCCTAGGGAGAGCAGAGATGGTTGAGGCTCCTAAAGCAGTAAGAACAGGGGTATAATCCAGGGAATGACAGCTAAGCTGTGAGAAGAAGAACACCAGAATGAAGGAAATAATGAAGAAACAATGGCACAGTGTTTATAGAGTCCTCTCTGAGGGATGGAGACACGATAGTGGCATCCTGTACTAATTACAAACTTTAAGCCTGTTTAACTGGAACAAATGAGTCAGGAGGGTTAAAGGTATTTATTTACATGACCCAATGCATATACTGAGTAATTAAAGTCTGGCCATTCAGAGACACCCCAACATCTATCAACAAGTATCCACTCGTAAAAAAAACCCCACCCCCACCCCCCCCAAAACAAAAAAACCGCTCCAAAACAAACAAACAAAAAACCAACCAAACCAAACCAAACAAAAAACAAACAAAAAAAACCCCTACAAAAAGATAATAAAAAAAAAACAAAACCAAAA
>VZTR01015120.1:76559-98178 GCA_013400775.1 Chaetops frenatus
AAAGACAGAAAAATTGCACATTAAGCTGGGCAGAATGAAGTGCATGTCCCAGGAGAAGGGATAGCTTTGTTCAGGAGAAAATCTTGCTGGAGATATTTTGTCTTAAGCAGTTAGTGGTTACACACAGGAACCAGGCTGACGTGCCTCCTTTCGCTTGGTGCCATATGGCGCATACCCTTTTATTTGGAAGGCCCTGCTACCTCTTCTTCATCTTTCTTTTATCTTCCTCCAACCCTTACTCCCAGACTTCTCTGAAACTCGTATTTAATTGGATTTTCCCCTTTCATTCCCACTCTTGAGACCTCTGCTGCTTGATCTAAAAGTGGAGCTGAGGGATATTCAAAGCATCTTAGAGCAGCTGCCATTCCAGTCAGTTGTACCTGTCTGATTCCCAAGTGTTTTACATTCCAGCCTCACAGCAGATGTAAGCCATGATGCAGAGCCCAAAGTAGTGTTTAGCAGTTAAGTGGCTTCCACTCCTTCATTCTGACACAGATACTTCACTAAGTGAATGTACCTTACCAGCTTAACCTTAAGAGAGGAAAATCAGGTCTTCGCTAACTTCTGTCTCACAGTATGCATGAAGGATCTTGAGCCAGCCTCAGAGGCAGGGAAATGGTTGCTTGCATTTTCTGGTCACAGCCTGTATCAGAACTCCTAATTGGATGGCTGTGGGAGAGCACACTTGACTGTTCACCTGTATAGACATCATTATGAATTGATTGCTGTATGAGAGACATAATTAATGCGAGTCACATGACCTCAAGAACTCCAATTCTAGAGGTCAGCTGCCTGAAAAATACTGACTTAGTCTGTTGGGATGTTAGGACTTGACTACTGTCTTAGTATACTAGCTCAGTAGGTTGATAGTAAGAGGCTTAGTTAACACTTATGATGTGAGTTAGTTTATTCTGGTTTTCAAGTGTCTCTAACCTTGCTAGGAGTACACTGCAGACCTGCTTTACTGAAATAAGCCATGGGGGTTTTGGAACTGTTAATTTAATTATCTTCTGAAGTCTAATTTATAATTTACTAATTATATTTTTAATATGTGTATGTTATAATAATATATAGCAATATAATTAGGAAAAAAGGACATGGAATTATGGAGGGAAAAATATGCTAGATAATATGAAAAACAAGGTGCAAATTAGAAGCATGGGGAAGAAAACCTGTCACACTTAAAAGCACAGTGTTTACTGCAAGTATTTTACTGTCATTTTCCATTCACTGAAATTAGTGTTTGAGTATTTCTGTTTTGGTTTTGTTTTTTCATTTCTCTAGGCTTCTGGGCCCGTGACATAGGCAAGATGATTGGCCTGCAGCACCCTCTCATACCTGTTCATCATCAGTATGTTGTAACATCAACTATCCCTGAAGTGAAAGCCCTGAAAACAGAATTGCCTGTGATTCGTGACTTAGAAGGGTCATATTATCTAAGGCAAGAAAGGGATGGTCTATTATTTGGTCCATACGAAAGTGAGGAGAAAATGAAGCTGCAGGAATCATGGGTAACAAATGGAGTCCCACCAGGTGATTAAGAACATTAAATCTTTAAACATAATAAGCACTGGCACACATTTTAATGTGCAAAAAACCCAGGCTGTCGTGCTGCCTTATGTGATGGAAAAAAATTTTTTCAAAAAGTAGTTCTAACTCTAACAATAAAAGATAATAGAAATACAAATGTGACGTAAGAAAAGCCTATTGCAATGTAGTCTTACCCTACTTCCTGAAGAGGTGCTTTCGTGTTGTGATTAGAGGCAGTCACCAAATTGTAATATATAGCCTTTTTTGCCTGAATAGAGATTTTTCTAAGTTACAATTCTCTCCAGCATGCTGACAGGGGCTCTGGATATTTATTGTTACCTCAGAGATAATGTGATTGTCAAATAGGAACAGCAAAAGAATGTCTTAGACAAAATGCTGTACTTGGATTTAAGTGCAAGGCAGCTGTAGATATGTATAGAATACAAAAATATCCTATGTCATACAGCTGCTTGCTAAAAAACATTATAAATCATTGTGTTATATCTGGGCCCCAGCTTTCCATTCACTTCCAGACAGAAAGTTACACAAAGGCATTCATGTTGCGATTTTAAAAAACACAACATTTCCTAAGGAAGGGCAGTTAACGTGGTTCAATTTTGGATAGCCCTGTCACAGCTTCCTGAACTTACTGTCTCCAGTAGTATAATAACATTCAGTCATGCTTAGAGTCCAGACTGAGGGGTGAAATATACCCACAAATTTGTATGATTTCATGGAAATCATAAGCAGATACAGGAAGTATCTTTTTGCCCTCCTCAAATTATTGGCATATTGAAAAAAATAAGTGGGTCTTATTAACGTAGAAGAAAGTTTCTGTGTGTCTTCACTTCCCTTCTACTTCATTGTTGAATTTGCATGACCTTAAGGTTAAACAAATATGTATAAAGGATAGTATAATTGCAGTGACAAATAAACTTGGTCCTGCAGGTAACTAGGGTTTTATGCAAGCCATTTTTCCTATGTAGGATGGTGAAGGCTTGAACATATGTACTGATTATTCCCATAAAACTTTTATCTATAGATAGATACCATAACTGCATCGAAAATGTGTGTGTTCTCTGTGCAAGTAAGTATATATAATAAGAGTCAAATATTTGTGCAGGTTTTGGGAAAGAACTTTTTGAGTCTGATTTAGACAGAATAATGGAGCATATTGAGGCTGCCATGGAAATGGTCCCCATTTTGAGAAAAGCAGACATCGTAAACACAATTGCAGGTCCTATCACCTATTCTCCAGACATTCTTCCTATGGTGGGACCACATCAGGGTGTCAGAAATTACTGGGTAGCTATTGGTTTCGGGTGAGTAAGTTCTTTGTGACTTTTGTCTGTCATGTTGTTAAAATGGTAGTCAGCTCAAGCTTTGCGCACTTTTATGGGCTTGGGAGTTGTTTTGCACATATTTTGCATTAAATGTAATTGGAAATAGTCTTAATAACCACAACCTGTATAATGTAAGATCATCCATCTCTCTTACTTCATTACTCTCAGTAATTTTTTGTTTCCTCCTTTTAATCTGGAGGCCAATATCTGTGAGACTTGATGAAGCAAAAAGAAATGGTAGTACTTTGTACTGTTTGTGCAGTAACTTAAAGTCACAAAAGTACTGGGTTCGAAAGTATACTTTCCAGTTAATTTTACTTCTTGCTTTGAATTACGTTGTATTTTACAATTGTGTGTTGTATGTGAGACTGACTTCACTGAAGCTGGACAAAAAAGAATGTGAAGTATTCAGTTTTGTGTGAAGGACTGAAGGTGTATTAAATAGAAGACATTCCAGTATAGCATGTGACTGACTGCTGTTAGGATAGAAATCCAATGTTTCTGACTGTTGAAAGTAGAGCTGAAAAATTACATTCTGGGTATTGGAGAAAAGTAAATAAAGAGGGTAGTGCAACAATAGAAATAAGTGGTTTACTGATGTCATTCTCCCACTCGTTAGTGGTGTTTTTCTTGAATGTGTATTTTATCTTATTTATTACGGCTGCACTGGAGCCAGTGATACAACACCAACATCTCTTTAAATGTCTTTGACCATTGATCCAAGATGGATAGAATAAACCAAATACAATTCCAAGCACATGTTATTGAACACATTCTGTTTACATTGTTTTTCCAATTGCCTAATTTGCTGTTCAAAATCCAGCTCAGCTTTTTCCAGTTTTCTTTCATTCCAAACCAAACAAACCCTCAGATCATAAGATAAGGCAGTATCACTAACGTGCTTTCCGAGGTCCTCAAAATAAAAAAGCTTGGTAATTTTGCAATGATTCATTGTGAAAGGTATTCACCTTTGCTGCTTGGATTTTTAAAAAAATAATGTTATCTTTCAGTAACATTTGCAGAACTTATAGTTACAAAAGCGGTTTGCCTAGACCTTGTTCACCAAAAAGACTGTTTAAGTTCATTACTCTGTGGCCAGACTTTGGAGCATGTTTTTCTTTGTTGGTGTCAATGGGAGCAGAATCAAATTCCATATGTAAAAAAACTGAAGACAAGTGTTACATGTTTAATTTTTTTTAAACAACTTATTTCAGGAGTTTGATTAATCTCAAAATGTTTAGACACAGGCCACAATTATGTGGCTGTCTTTGGATTACTTGATCTGCTTTTCAGGGACTTTTGACTCTCTGTTCTATGCTTCTGGGTCACTGCAGTGTCTCTACCAGTGTTGTAATTTTTTGTGTGCATTAGCAAATCCTTATCTTGCAGTCAACTAGCAGGGACATTGTGACAGAGGACTTAGTGCTTTTAGATTAGGGGATTTTTATTATCTAAAATTAGCAGCTTGCTAGGCATTTTAATGTGCAAAGAAGTTAAGTATAGTTAGCAGAGCTTGAGGCACTATTTATTATTAAGGTTGCTCAATGCTTCCCATTTTTAGTTACTTACAGCTTTGAAAATATTAACAAGGGTAGGTTAGGATTTTATTCAGAAAAGTTTAATTCAAAGCAATGAAACCATTTCATAACCTGGGACAAAGACACTAGAAAAGGTACCACAGTGTGCAGAGACTCAGATTTCCTAGGAACAAGAATGGAATTATTTAAAAGTGGGTGAAAAGAAACAGCTCATAAGTAACATACAAGAATGTGACAGGGACAATGGGGAGTTAATCTGCCAGGAATTGGAAGGGGTGAAGAAAAACTGGAGCAGTTCATGTTCATGAAGCAAATTTTCTCTGCATCATAAGAAGGCTGAGATTCATGCACTGTACTACTCCTTACAGCTACTTGTAATATCCTATCCCTGAAAATCACATTTCATTCATGTGCATCAGAATTGCAGTGGTTGTATTTACACAATCATCTCCCTCTTATCTGGGCTAAAGACAGATTTTGGCACCCCGTGTAATGTAAAATCTCTGGTAATTTGGGCCCAGCTAGGAGCACAAAAATCAATGGGTTGCACAGTCAGTGCTACAAAACTCTGCAGAATGCAGAGACCTCTCAGTCCAGTTGCAGGGCTGCACCTGTAGTAGCAGGGCAGCCTCCCCTGCGCTGTCTTGCTCCTGGGGTTACCCTGCCATCAGCTCAGCAGTCTTCAGCTGAAGCTAAAAGCCTTCATTGTGTCTGTCACCACCCACAATCACGCAGCAATATGCTGCTCTCCTTTGATTTTGGCTGTAGTGAATGGCGCAGGCAGACTTCAACTGGCTAAGATTTCTTCTGGAGCTGTACTTGAAGGCATCATAAGCTTTCACAGTACCAAAGCTTGTACCCATGAATAACTAAGAGTTGCTCAATTGAATTAGCAACAGCTAACTCTCCTGTTGTGGCAGTTTACAAACACTCATCCTTCCTGCACCCACTGCAATGACAGAAGTTTGTGCTGGGTTGAAGATTTGTGCTGACCTGCACTGTACTGACTGCAATTGGCAGAAATATTTAATGTACTCAATTTTTTCGATGTTCCTATTTTATTTAGATAAATAAGTAAATAATGAATACAATACTATATCAAATTAGTATAATTGCTATTATGGACTTATTCTTCTTATGCACATGCATTAGAATTAAATGATTATTTCTTTTTCTTTTCTTGGTGAGGTCCTTGCCTATGTTCACTGAAGACATAGAATTCAGATTGTAAAATTGATGACCAGCAATTTAAGTTGCTTCATTATTCTGCATGTGTGTCTATGGTTTAATTGCTGCGTGTTAATCTAAACTTGATTTGGGACAGATTTACTGTTTATTCAAGGATTTTTTGGTTGAGTTCATGGGAGCATTTCACAAACAACCAAGAATTAATTTCCACATCTTCTAGACAGAAAGATATTCTGGCAATTTTTTTGAAGACGTGGAGGTATAATAAGAAAAGTTTTAAAACATTTGGTGTTAATGATTATTTGTCATTAAATTGCAACTGCTGTACATTACCAGTGACATTCTACTACTGACAGTGGAGCTGTAGAAATATCTGTTAATACAAAATTTAATCTTTAAAAAGAAAACAAAACAGAACAAACTAAAAAAAAAAAAAAGAGGGAAACATTTAAAATACTTTGGGGTTTGTGTTAGTAGTAGAAGTTAGTAGTGATTTGAAAAAGCAAAGCATGAAAGACTTGGCACTGCAGGACTTTTTCCTGTTTTTAAGGTATGGCATTATACATGCTGGGGGCATGGGAAAGTACCTCAGTGACTGGATCCTTGAGGGGGAACCTCCATTTGACCTGATAGAAGTAGATCCAAACCGCTATGGAAAGTGGACCACTACAGAATACACAGCAGCCAAAGCAAGAGAATCGTATGGCTTTAATAATATTGGTAAGAACAGTTGGGGTTTTTCTAAAATACACCTAAGTCCTGAAGGTGGATTCCAGCAAAGGCCTGTATCTAGAATTCTCTGTTTATAGGTGTGTTTTCTGTCTTGGATGATGATCTTAGTATGCCATAGCTTTTAGTGATTTTTGGTTTGGGGTTTTTTTTCCTCCCTCTAGTTGGTTACCCTAAAGAAGAAAGATTTGCTGGGAGACCAACAGAGAGAACCAGTGGGCTGTATGATTTGCTAAAGTCAAAATGTTCAATGGGATTCCATGCAGGATGGGAGCAACCTCATTGGTTCTACAAACCTGGAGATGAGACTGGATACAAGTAAATGAAATATTAATTTTTTTCCTCCCCTGAAAAATCGTCATGATAGCACAAGCCAGGCAATTTAAATTTAATGAGAGGCATGCATTTTTCATTCATTTCAGCAGCAGGTATCTATTAGATTGGTCTTCCATTCTTGTTTTTTCCATGGTTTAGAATATATTTTATTCCGATAATGCAGAAATTTCAAAACACTTCAAGGTATCTTGTATCTGTTCTAGGTTTGAGATACCAGGAAGCAACCTAGCTCAAGGAATAGCTTGGAAAACAACTTGCTCATTATAAATGTGTGGTTTTTTTCCATCTCTTGATATTTAATCAGCAACATAGTATAACATTTTCATGAAAAATCTCATTCCTCTCTGTGTAAGTATCTGGAGAGGAGAAGCCTAATCTTCTTTGTTTTTTTTTCCCCTTCCCTATGCCTGGCCATCTAGTTACCATCCTGCAAATAAATATTTTCTATGGGAAAATTGGAGTCTAATCTAAATGAGGCTCATAAAGAAATAAAGAGACACGCTTTGCTGTTCAGAAATACAGCCTTTGACACCTTAACTTAAATAAATGATTCATCAACAAAGTACACTGTAAATTTACTCACGACAGACCACTACTTATTCTAACATTTGAACAGTTAACAGTTTATTATACAAAGTGGTTGATATAATATCAACCCGTATCTTTCTGTGTTGTTAAAGGATTTTAATTATTAAGCTGTGTTAGACTAAGGAAAATATTGGGTAAGGTACCTACAATTAGCAAAGTCTGTCTCTTTTGGATGATTATTAAACTGAAAAAACTGAAGACTACATTTTTCTGCAATGAGCACATAATTTCTGAATTGTGTTTTATGTGTCTAAATGCTCTGTTTCAGACCCAGTTTTCAGCGCACAAATTGGTTTGACCCTGTGGGTCGTGAGTACAAACAGGTGATGGAGAAAGTTGGAGTGATTGACCTGTCACCATTTGGCAAGTTTAAAGTAAAAGGCACAGATTCTGTTAAGCTGCTTGATCATCTATTTGCAAATGTTGTTCCAAAGGTAAATGGGACAGTGGTAACTGCTGTAATGTATAACTTAGACAAGCTCTGTTACAGATATGGAAAATGAGCCATAATAATATTCCCAGATTTTTTGGATACAAAATACACAGATCCTTTGGAGAAGTTTCAGTGTCAGATGTATTGCACTCAGTTAAAAGCACACAAGTGGAGTTTATACTAAACTAGCCCCATGCACAAGTACCTTTTGGCAGAGATCATTGAATCAGAATGGATGAGGTGGGAAGGGACCTCTGAATATCTTCTTGTTGAGGGGTTGGCCCTGCTGACAAGCATCACCTGGAGCTCATTGCCTAGGAATATATTCAGATGGCTTTTAAGTTAACTGGGCAACTGGTTCCTGTGCTTAGTCACTTTATAGTAAAAAAACCTTTCCTTATGTTCAGATAGCCTCCTATGTTTCAAATCTTTTTCTAAAAAATGCACGTGAATCCTACCTGGAATTTTTTACAGTGGAATAACTTGGCAGCTGCCTGCCTAAAATTGTGCTTTGCAGTGGAAGCTCGAGCAGCAGAGCAGAACATTGGAAGGGGCTCTTGCCTGGCCATAGATGAATGAATTCCCAAGGGAGTGTCTTTTTTTTTTTCCCCCCAAATGCAACCTATTGCTTTCCTCCACTCATACTGGCTCTGCTCTACAGCTGGCTGCCTGGTGCAGGCAGGGTTGCAAATACTCAGGAAATTCTACTTCCACCTCACATGTATCATTTCTTCTCAAGTGTGGCTGTTCATAGATCCCCAGAGCATGATCCTGCGCTCAAAAATGGCATACTGGGACAAACTACCCAATACCCCAGGTTTCTTATTCTTGGTCTTCAGGTTTTGGTAGGGCTCCATGAGTCCTTTTTATTTCCTACTTTGTCAAATACTCTCATGTAGTGTCTTTCATTTTAGAGATACACCTCCAGCAAGCAGATTGTTCCATTCTAAAGTGACCCTGCAGTTGGGTTGGTAATTTCAGCACAAGACTTCATTAACTATTTGCAGGAGGTGGCAGTTTTTGTTGGTTCAGAGACCAAATGGAGAAAACATAGGGAAGCTGCTAGTATGCTTCAAAGCTATAGTTTTGAAGATAGATAAGCACTTCTGAAAGGCTACAGACAACTCAATGGGAAGGCACAAAATTGATACCCTAGGAGAAAGAACTTGAATTTCCATGGAGCCATATCTTTTACTGTATTAACTTTGTTAAAACAATATGAATTGAAAGTTTGTCTTCAGTCTAGCTTGGGGTAGAGGCAGAGTAACTGAGTCATCAGTGGGAATGGATAATACTTGCTGAATATATTTATGTGGTACAGGGAAGTCAAGATTAAACAGGAAATTATGAGAACAAGCCAAATGCTTTCTATGGAGTTTAATCAGGAATGCTAAGGGGAAGTTAGGTGGGAAAGCAGAAAGTACAGTTTATGAGTCCACTTAAAAATCCAGCATTCACAGCTCCTTTTATTTAAGCTGCCTGATTTTTAGTCCCATTCATGCTTGTCTCCATCATAAAATAATCCAGTGAAGTTACCAGAGATATACTTGTATTGCAACCCACCAGCATCAGGTCCTGGAAATTCAACTATATGTCTGTAATATGCTAATAACTATGTCATAACTAATGAATGTAATAAGACCTACTAAATAATCTTAATGTCTGAAATATTTTTCCTTTCTCCATTCATTGTATGGAATCTGGCTGCTGACTGGGTTATTGACAAGGTTCTGTGAAAGCAGAATGAAATAAGAGAGACTAAATTCTGCCTCTGGAACCAGGCCAGCACAACACCTATGGCACATTCACATTTCTATCTCTTTGGATGATATATGTATGAACATGTATGTAGTTTATGGTCACTGCTAAGTAACTGTTACTTGAAATTTTATCTCTAGGGATTGAGTTTCTATACAGAATCTGATTCAAATGTGCAGAGATATAGATTCATAGCCAGCAACTACAAAAAGTAAAAAAAGCATACACAAATCAGAGCCATAAAAGCATAAGCCAGCTCAGTATTTCTGGTTTTATAGTAAGGGGAAAAGCATATGTTATTCTCTTGGGACATTAAACCTTATTCACAGGACTGGAAAAGAATATTCATGTCAATTACCTGGAGAATTTTTTATTTAGATGAAAACAAATGTAGCTTAAGAATACCTTGTGTAATGCATAATTAAGAAATATTTATAAAGTCTTGCTTTATCTTATTTTTTTAAATTTCCATTTTTTCTATAAAGGAAAAAGTGAAGTTTCTGCTCTAAAGCTTGAGATGGGCCAGTTGTATATCTCTCCACTCCTATTATGGCATAGCAGAGCAAATATAAGAAAATTGCTTCTTCAAATGAAGACAAATAACCACATATTTAATGATGTTTAAGAATTCAGGGTTTTATTTTGCATTCCTAATAATCACAAATTTTACTCTGTAGGTGGGTTCCACAAATATAAGCCATATGTTAACACCAAGAGGAAAAGTTTATGCTGAGCTAACTGTCTCTCAACTGTATCCTGGGGAATTCATGCTTGTAACTGGGTCAGGGTCAGAACTCCATGATCTGAGGTTAGTGTATTTTTTAATGCAGTAAGTACATAGTGCTATATAGTCATATTAGTACAGAAACATTTTCACTAAGTTCCAAATTCTCAATTATTACTCAACAAGTTTTTCAGAAAGTTAGCGAGAATTCTACTTATTTATTGATTTAAGTTTCTTAGAAACTTGGTTGACTTGAATTCTGAAGTACAAGCAGTTGGATATTGGATTATTGTGGATGTATAAAGATGGAGAACTTGCTAACAGTTATGTAATATACTTTATTAGAAGTAGTTCTTGTTTTGTTGTTGAACCTGTTTGTCTTTGGCATTGTATGATGTAACACAGCATAGCTGTTCCTTTCTAGTTTGTTCTCTTATGCAAATAAGAAAATTGGCTCTTAACAGGGATGGCTCCAGAGGCAGTGACCTGGCCCATACATGTAGGCAGTGCAGTCTTCTTGACACTCTGGTTCTGTCTTGTACTTTGGGCTCTGGGCTCACAAAGGAAAAGAGAAGGGAAGAGAAGGGAAGAGAAGGGAAGAGAAGGGAAGAGAAGGGAAGAGAAGAGAAGAGAAGAGAAGAGAAGAGAAGAGAAGAGAAGAGAAGAGAAGAGAAGAGAAGAGAAAAGAAAAGAAGAGCAGTTGCAGGATGACTTCACTAAATTACTTCTCACAGATGAGCATTGGAAGTAGCATTTCTAGTGCTCTTCTTACTGGAGGTTGTTGGCAAATCAGTTAATGAAAATTAATCAACACATTAAAGATTCTAACAGGCAGATAATAATATACTGTTTCATAACAGCCCCACAGGAGTCAGTAGGAATATGGGCACATTCAGAAACCAAATGGCAGAGCCAGATCTAATGTATTCAATTCTACAGAATTTCTGCAGTCCTGTTTGGTACTCGCCTAGGCCTGAGATCTTATAATACTACTTAACAATGTAGTACTCCATAAGATTTTTAAATATACCCATTTTATTTATTTTCTGGGCTTCCTGAAAGATAATTTGCAGCTGTTGTTTTTGATTAAATCCAAACTGAACTTCCTGCCAATGCTTTGAATGCTGTATTCAGGAAGGAAGAAACCTGTTGTCACAGAAATTTATTTAGAGATTTCTTATGTTCATAGTGTTTATTCCTTACTTTTCTTGTATGCTGACATTTTATTAACACATTCTGGATCCAAACCCAAATCTGTTGTCATTGTAGGATATCACTTCTTTCTCTTAAAAATACTGTTCTACCCATTTAAATGCTGTTCTTTCCTGGCTGTATCTCAGATGCGTGTGTTCTAAATCAGTGTCTCACTAGAAAACTGTTTAACATCAACGATGGATTTGTCTGTCTAATGTAGCACACAGTTGGTTTTGAGAATGTGGGACTGGGAGCTGCTAGAGAAATGAACACTAACAAAAAAATAACTCCTAGTAAAATCTTACTAAATTCAGTTTTTTTCATAAGAAGAGTAACATCGGTGTTATGTTTTATGTGCAGATGGATAGAAGAGAAAGTAACAAGAGGCGGATACAAAGTTGAAATAGAAAACATGACAGATGAGATGGGAGTACTTAGTGTAGCAGGTCCTTATGCACGACAAGTCCTCCAGAAGTTGACAAATGAAGACCTAAGTGAGGCTTCATTTAAGTTTCTGCAGTGTAGACACCTGAAACTTTCCAATATTGCTGTTACTGCCATTAGGATATCTTACACAGGTAAGCAATAGAAAAATCATATACTTAAGGAAAGAGAAAATTAATAAAATAATAAATGTCACTAAAATTATGCTGAAAACTGTCTCATCATGTATTCATAAGAAGTAGGTTTGCTACAGTTTACATATAAGTGTGGAAGGCATCACCATACATTGATTTTCAAATGTGATATGGTCAGGGTCTGGGCTGAGTTTTTCCAAGACCTTTTTCTCTAGAAATACCCAAAGTGTAAATATTTATTTTGCAGAACAAAAGGCCAATTCTGATAACCTCTTTGTTATTTGCTGCAAAACCAACGTCAAGAATTGGTTTTGGATTACCGTATATTAGTGTTTGTAATGTGCCTTGAAAATGTAATGCTGTAGTGCTTAGTATTTGGCTTTCCCAGCTACTTTTAATTTTCATTTCTTTTTAGACCCATTTTGAGTGTAATAGAATGAATTGAGAGCATTCTTAAGCAGCTGAAGTCCTTGGGATTCATATTCTTTTTCTGTTGTGCTAAATATATTAAATACACTCATTCTTATTTACAGCCAGTTACATTTGCTGTTCACTTGCCAAGTCATCATCTGTTTATAATGTCCTTAATTTATCATTGTGACTTTTTTACATGACCTTTTCTTATCAGTTATTTTGATGGGTTTTTTACCCACAGTTTTCAGTTAACAGTTTAAATTTGAATAATAATACCACAGCTTAAGATGTAGGGCACAAATCCTCTGGTAGTTCTTGCTGGGAATTAGATTTGCTATATGATAGAGTTGACTCTAGAGTGTGAATTAACACTTGCAGCATTGATCCTCACTTTTGACCAAGGATAGGAGTGTATTTATTAGGATCATTTAACTGAGCTGATGAAAATATTAATCTTTTTTTGTGTAACAGGTGAATTGGGCTGGGAGCTCTACCACAGAAAAGAAGATTCTGTACCTCTTTACAGTGCAATCATGGAAGCTGGCCAAAAAGAGGGAATTGATGACTTTGGAACATATGCTCTAAATGCTTTAAGGCTGGAAAAGGGTTTCCGAGCCTGGGGAGCAGAGGTCAGGGAATAGAACTTCTTTATTATTCTTTCTGGAGGTCTGGGAATTTTTTGGTGAGGGAGGAGTGTTGTGTTGGTGGGGGGTTTTTTATTTTATTTTTTAACTTTGTTATGACTATACAGCTTTTAGTCATAATTAGCACAGCTGTTATTTGCACCAGTTTCTCAGTTTAGCATGAAAAGAAAATTTTCCTTAAGCAGGAAAAGCTGCTATAATTCTTACTGGTGATTTTCCAAATAAAAACAACTGGTATACTCCATTGCACTGCTGGCAAAGAAACACTTATTTTGATTCATGGATGGTTTTCCTCTTGTGTATAACAAAATTATGAGAGTNAAATCAAAGGTTTGGCTGTCAGGTTCTCAAAATGTTTTATTTCTCTAATAACTATGTCATAAGAAGCAAATTATTTTTGCTCCTTAATGTATTTTGAACTTTTTTGTTTCCCATTACCTTGTTCCTGCAGAATTTGCTCACTCATAGCAAAGAGCTACTCAGAAGGCCTAGAGAATTTGGAAGAAATCAGTACAATTTCATTTTACCATAAATTTTTCCTTTGGAAATGAAAGAACTCAAGAGGTTGAAATGCTGGGAATTAAGGGTCCTTTTGGTTTGCCCTGTGCTAGTTATTTTCATTCTTTCTTCAAGTGCTGCCTAAGAAATTACTCCCACTACACCTAATGGGAAGGTAGTGAATGAAATTGGCTTTGTGTTTTATTTCCCTCTCCAGCTAAGCCACTCTGCTGTGTTGCAAATGGTGTGCATACCTCAGGTACTCAGTCTTCTGAGGTTCCATTCTGCTTTGATGAAAAATCCTATTTCTTACTGTCAAGTGTTTACTTTGCATATGGAAACTCAGGTGACTGGTTTACAAACCTCTGTGTTGCATTAGGCATGTTAGTTGACACATTGTCTGAATGCCACCTTGGAAGCTTGCAGTGTATTCAGAGAGAAGTTGTGCATGAGTGGAGTGGAAGACTTTAGCACAGAAGGAAATAGAAGGATGTATGGAATGAATAGATGTACTGCCCAATCCAAAAGCTATGATGGTCTGTCATGTATGGATGGTGATTTTATATCTTTTAACAGATGAACTGTGACACTAATCCCTTAGAAGCTGGACTGGAGTATTTTGTAAAGCTAAACAAGGTATGTCTTACTATTTTCAAAATGTTCTATTGTGTCCAAGATTATTCCTCAAGTGTTGGAACATGAAAAATGCCATTAGTTGGAAAATAAAATGTATTTAGTAAATCAATGACACAGCCATAATTGTAACTACTTTATAAGTACCAACGTGTTTAAAAAAATCTTTCCCCATGTTTCTTGCTATCAAAATTATACATTAGATCAGGAAGTTGCAAATGCTAAATGTTGTCTACGTGAAAAATAACTGTGATTTATTTTCAAGAAGAAATTTTAGTCATGTGATTTTGTAACCATGTAGTATACATATATATACCCAAGTTGAACAAACCTGTTCTTATTGTGATAATATTCTACCTGTTTATTCTTGTTAAAGCAGATACCTCTAGGATTTTTCTTTCCTGGCTACAACTCTGGTACAACAATTACTGAAAAAATGATATTTTTTAGAACTGCTAAAAAATTTAGGGACAACTGACAATAATAAGTTAAATATAAGTTAAATTAGTAAATCGGTTAAAATAATAATTAGTTGCTCATGGAATTTCTGAAGAAGTCCTCTGCTCTTAACTTGTTTTCACCTGATTTGAAGGTTAGAAAATGGAGCTAGTTGAATTTAACTGTGCAATAAAAGAGAAAAGATCTTGCTCTACCTCCCTTAATCAGCAACCTCTCCTTTTTGTATTAATGTTTTAGCAATTCAAATTCTGTTTTAGTCTAATAGATACAAAAAATTTCTTGTAATTCTCTCTCCTGGCCCAAGTGAATCACAAACCACATGTCTAAACGCTGTCAAACAGAAGACCTTTCCATGAAATCTGGTGAAATCATGTCCTGTGCAGACCTAAGGCCATCTGCAGCTATCAGTTACTCCATCAACCCAAGCAGTAGTTGCCTGCACAATGGATCTGAAGTTTCTAAGATGAAAAATCTGGTCCTAGAGATTTCAAGTGAGGTGTCCTAAATGATTGGCTATTTGTGACTTAATTTTTTGCTTCAGTTTTTAAGCTGTAAATGAAAGTATATAAGGGAGATCAAGAAGAAAAAATGTTTGCAAAACATTTAATTTTTACAATGATGCAATGTGGTACAGCAACAAACTGTTATTATCTATGCTCCCTTTATACCTGAAATGGTAATAAATCAGATAATAAATGGTCCTTGATATTTTTGCCGTATTATGTGGAGGGACTGTAGGACTGATAAGAAGAATCCCAAACTTCAAGCTACAGCTCCAAATAAAAAACCTCCAAATCTTAAACTTTGCACAGGAAAGAATTACAAAAGCACGTTAAACTTAGAAGGATGTTTTTATATTTATGAGACAATTTCACTGACCATAACAGTACAAGCCCAGGAAGGTGTTTTTCCTCTCACCGTTGAACCTGTCTATAGAAGGTAAAGTTCTTCAACCTGTGCAGGATTAAGGCTCAGTGCTCCCAAGGATTTCAATGGCAGTACCTTCGTGTAGTGGAGTTACAGCTCTCTCGATTGCACAGTAGAATTTTGCCTTAATCAGAGGAAGTGACACATGCAAGAGAAATAAAGAATTTTATAGATTAGGATTAAGTTGCGTTTACAAACCAAAGCTTTTCCATTTTGAGGAGAGATTAGCAGAATTGCAGGGTAGGCAAAAAAATAGGTTACTGTTACTTGTTTTTCTTTCCACTTTCTTTTGATACGTCTGTGTGTTTTCTTTTTTTTCTCCCCTCTCCTTTAGTGTAAATCGGAAAGCAGCCTTAAGCAGGGGAAGCTGTTGCTTGCCAAGATACCCATGCAGATCATAGGTATCTTTACCTATAGATAATATACCTATATTATCTATCTATCTATAGATTATAGGTATCATTCTTGCATTAATGTGCAAGAAGTACTTGATTCTTTAGTTGTTCTGCACACTATCTGCATGGTTGAAATGCAGGGTTGGAGCAGTTCTCCAGAGCAGAAACTCACATTGTAGACAAATGGGCATGAATGAATGTCCTGCAGAAATGCAGCATGGCAGCCTGAAACATTTGCCAGTTTCGCTGAACTAATGTGAAAAAGGAAATAATCAATGGTTTTTTATTGACTCAAATGAGGGCAGTTGTGACTGTATGTTGACACTTCGGAGGTACCTGAGCTAATTCAGCTATTGGAAGCACTCTAAACACTGTAGCATGAAATGCAGTGCAAGATTATTTACTCTGCTTCTTGGCTGTTTGAGTCCCAGTTCCATGCCTCTGGTATTTTTGCACATTTGGCATAGAACAGACCTCACCATTCTTTACAGGCTGGCGTGACTGAACACAAGTAAAACACTCTTTTGTTACCTGTTTCTATTTTTATGGAAATTCTCCCCTCTAAAAAGGGTAAACGAAATAAAACTTACAAGAAACAGATACTTAAATACTTTTTTACATTTTGGTCTGTTCAGCTCCTCACAAGGATTATTCCTTTAAGCATGCGCCCCCAACTGGGGAAATTGCTGATTTCTGTGTAAATTAGAACCAAAAGGCACTGTTTACTTAATTACTAGAGTGCTTCTTACTGTGCAACAAGCAGCTGAAATAGCTCACAAAACTGTTGTGAAAAGACTTCAGCATAAGCGAATCTCGAGTGGTATGTAGTGGAAAATGAAAACAGTTTCTAAACAGATTAAAATGAATGAAGAGCCAGATGCCAGTGAAGGTAATACGATCCAAAAAAATTTTAATTTCTACAAGAGGACGTTCAAATATCTGGGGAATACGTATGAAGAGATGTAAAGTCCCCATAAAATCCTGATAGTTTCTGTGTCTGGAAAGTCTAGTGGATACATCATCTTCATGTACAGACAGACTAGTAATTTTTTTGTGATAAATAATAGGAAGAACTCTTCAAAGCTGAAGCTGTCCTTCTTTTTCCTTATAGGGTATTTAATTATAACATGGCAGTAAGTAAACCCAGTTCTGCAGGGTTTCTGTGGCAACTTTCATTTTGTCAGTAATGCTGAGGCATTGTTTTTGGTGGTTTCCTCTAGACTCTGCTTGATAATCCCTTTTGTGCTAATGTTAGTGTTAGTTGCTTCCTTGCACAGATGAGCAGGATGGGCTGCAATTAAATTAAAGTGGAGGGATACTAACAGGATTAATTTATCATTTAGAATATAAAATGCTTTCATAACTTCGCAACAGAATTCTTTCCAGTTTAGGGATGCTGTTTTTTAAAATCCCCATTGTCTTTCTTTTGGCTGTTCAATTATATTTAGTAATTTAGGTGGTTGTTAGGTAGCCCCATCTCATTAATAAGCAGTCTGCTAGTAAATCTTCAATAGAGTCCTAATGCTAGTCACTGTACCAGGAAATACACAGAATATCTTTAAGGAAGAAAATCTGCAATTCTTTTTGGTCCACATCCAAGAATACTGTTCTGCACATTTGCTCAGCTTTTTGAGGGCTCAAGATGCAGTATATCACCTCCGAATGCTTAAAACAGCCTTATTTTTCTCCTGACTGTAATGGACCAGAAATCCCTATGAAACGTGATGTTAGAGTGAAAAACCTTCATACTAGCTCACGGGAATCGATTCTCTCGGAGGGATTTTTCTGAGCTCAAAGCCCGCAGCTGGCGGTAGGTGGGTTTGTGCCTGTGTTGCTGTATCCAAGACTGCCATCTCCCGGTCACGCAGGCTGCAGAAACAGAGACTTGGGAACAGCACCGCGGCTTTTCGGGAAGGGAGTGCAGTAGATGAAGGAAATCCTTTGGAACGCTGCTCTAGCGTGCTCTTACAGGCCAGGATCCGAGTGCTTAACTCATATTTCGTCTGTTTCCACTAGGAGAAACTCCTGTTTTCGGAGGCAGTGTTTCTTTGCCTCAACCCTCTTTATTTTTGTTCTCAATTCCAAACTTCTTTCCAGATTTTTCTGTATCCAGAATTTCTTAATTTTTTTTCTAGGTCTATTCGCCANATTTTTTTTTTTTTTTTTTACTACCAACCTGAAACCTTCTCCTTTGATTCTTTGTTTTTTCCTTGTCTCCTTATCAGTAATTGCAAATCATCTCCTCCATCCCAGCTCAGTGATTGCCTGAATGTCCTTGTCAAAGCACACCTCTCAGGCTACAAGTGCTGCCTCTTTTTCTCACTTTGACATTTGGTGGTTTTTACTACTGTGCCTGTTAGGCACATGAGTATTTAATTGCTTTGGTATGCATTATGAACAAAAGTTTTGCCATGCCCATCAGCCTCAGGTAGGTCAGTCAATGACAAGAGCCAGTCCTTGAGTATTGACCTAACCTCCAACATAACAATACATGAGATGTTATCTCTCAGGAAACTAGGATGAGCAGTTCTAAGGATGTGCCTCCACCCTTTTATTCCTTTGACAGTAGGCTAAGACTTCGAGTTTTATGCCCTCTTCTTTCTAGTCACTTGTTTCTGTCCTGGCCACTCTGCCAAAACAGCCCCTCAGTTGTTTCAGTCCAACTCATGTTCCCGTGGTCTTGGTGTGGAACAGCCTGAGCTTCAAGAATTCCTGCATCTCCCCCTGATTGCCACTGTCTGCCCGTGCTTCACTTCTCCAGCTTGCATCCCTTTTGTTCTGAGAGGAATTACTACAATAGTGGTCGCTGACCCCACTCCATAACCTGGAATAAGATTTTGTTTCATGCCAGCTTTACTCTACACAAGGAAGGGAGGAGGAGGAAGAAGAAAGAGCAGATGTTTTACTAAAGAAGGGCTAAGGAGCCTGGCAAAAAAGGATAGGAAATTGCAGATGGGGCATGGTACTTCTTCTCCCCACCCCCCTCAATCCCCATTTATTATGCCGATAATATGTTAATTGAGTGTACTTTTCCATCTAAGGCCTGTGCCTATTCAAACTGAAGTTTAGGAGTGGGTGGACCTGTATTCCATCATTACTTCATTTGTGTCCAGAGGGTCAGAAAACAAAGGACTTATTCCATAAATTTATAGAGGCTGGAAAAACATGTTAGAAAGAATCTACAAAGGTGTTGTTACCTGTATGAAATGCACACCTAGTGTATTTGTTTGGCCACGTAAAGGAATAAGCGCCCACTAAGACAGTGATTTTGAGACAAAATAATTCAGTAATTCCTTGGTTTTTTCTATCATATTGATTTCCTACAGCTGGCTGCAGACAAGGAAGGCTTAGGTAGATTGAATGAAAGATTCATTGTTGCAGGTGAAATATATACAGACTGGCCATCTCCCTTACAAAACTTTTGTGCAGTGTAAGTTGTAGCTTTGATTTGCTACCGAAAAAGAAACTTGTCAAATATTTGCTCTCTGAGAAGAAAAATTGTCTTCATGTGAGGCAGATACCATTTGGAGTGTTACCCTGAAATAATTAAAGAGCATCTAGCTATGAAAACTTCCAAAATACTGTATAGAGGCTGCCTCCAGAGTGTTGTAATGTTACAGTTATAATAGATCACAGCAGCTGTTGGTGCTGCCTTACTCAGTTGGGTGAATTTGTGCTCATAATTTGGCTCTATGGCCACAGTCCTAAATGGTATAGTAAATAAATTACAACAATTCCTTGTTGAGAGAGTTGTATATGTTTGCTGCTAGTAACTGTTGAACAGATATAGCATATTTATTTTTAGACACTTTGACTTTATTCTGATAAACTGCACAGTCCAAGAAACAAACAAAAAAAAATTTTTGGAAAGGTTTATAGATAATTTCTGTTCCTTTGCTTCTCTTAAACTAGAAGAGGTTTTTACAGAGAATGAGAATTAGAATTGGGGTGCCATTAAAAGCCAGGTACATTTGAAACACAGCAAGTTAAACACTTCAAGGTATCTCACTGTGCATAAAAAAATCATATTGGCTATTGTCTCATAAACTCCTTTAAAAAAACAGTGGGTTTATCTTGTGCTATCAAACACATGGCAACTAACACAAAGTAAAAGCCTGATAAGGAGGATAAGGCAAAATGCATATATACAGTATGTTAGTAGATGAACTAATCATTGGTATCCCTTTAGCTATGCGCCATTTTAAAACTTTAGCTGATTTGTCTTCATGAAAAGACTTTTTATTTTAATATTTGGGTTATCTAACACAAAAGTAAAAAGCAACAGCCAATCTTTTTATCTGGTGAACTGCACTCAAATTAAATGAAGCTAAGCAGTAGATATTGTCTTTATCTTTGGTGTCTAAGAAGTGTTTTTATTTTATGTGAAACCCATTACATCTGCCAAAGCTTAATGCTTTGGGAACTTGTGCCAAGATAATGGAAAGTCTTCTCTTTTTTTAAGCTTAGCTTTTTAGGAGTGTCTTCACTTCAAGTAGTATAAACCTGTTACATTGTTCTTACATGTCAAGTAATTTGTTTTTTTAAACTCAGAGAGTGAAGAGAAGCTTTAAATTTGATATTTGTTCAAGGTTGGAAATGTTTAGTGTTTTCATTTGTTTCTGTTCTTTTTCTCCTGTTTTGTTGGTTTTGGGGGTTTTTTAATATTCATTTATTGGATTATACTGGATTAAATAGGATTTTCTTTTGCATTACATTTTGTATGACAAGATAAAGCAAATAGAAACAGTCTGCAAACTGACTCTTTTTCCCCTAGAAAGAGGAACCATTTGTTACCAAAAATAGCCAGACTGAGGTTGAATGCATCAGCTTCCAAATTTTGTTTCGATTGGAATGAATGAACCCATGCACATGCACTTTAAATACAAAAATTAATAACGGTGGGAATACATAAGTGTGCGATTGACATGGGTACCCAAGAACTGTAAAAGAAGTCAACTGAACTAGTTGAATTCCTATAGCTGGAATTTAAGAAGGTTCTTTAAATATTAAAAAATTTATATGGACATCCTTCTTTTGCAGTTGTGCATTATATATACACACATATTTTCACACATATGTTTTTTTGCATGTTCATATAGTGTTCAAGTATGTATGTATGTTTGCACCTGTTTATGTATCTATACGTGTAGATACACACATTTTTGCAGTATATATATATATATACATACANAGCAAAATATATATATATACATACATATACTGCAAAAATGTATATGTATATATTTACGTGTGTGTGTGTGTGTATATATGAGATATCTGTATTTTATGGAGTTTGAATTCTATGTTACATCCTGCTTATTTTTCAAAGCCATCATTCTAAAAAGACTGGAATATTCTTAACCTTTGATGAACAGAAAATCCCCTCAGTCAGCATAATGGCTATATAGTGGTTTATTCCGCGTGGCCAAAAATTTGGTTCTGTTAAAATTAATTGGGAAAGAATTTAGTTTTGTATCTGTTAGCAACAGGCAGAAAATGATGCACACTTGTATTTTAAAGCCTGCTAGCTGCTAGCTGTTAAATACCTAGGGCATGTAACATTGCATTTGAATATTTGTGTTTAGTTCCACAGTTACATTCTATGTGACTAAATAACTGATATTACCTTATCATGAATAGGAAGGAATTGATTCAGTGCTAGGTATCCCTGTAGAATATTTGCTTCTTGGTATTTCTCTTTGTTATGCAA
>VZTR01015120.1:100061-112162 GCA_013400775.1 Chaetops frenatus
TACAAATGGATTTATGTGGACCTCAAGAACTACAAGAATAGGTGAACTAACTGTATAATATCTATTCCACGTACGTGTTGCTTGTAATTCTGACAGTGCAATAGTTCTCTACTGGAATTAAAGAACATTACCAGAAGTAGTATTTTTGAAGACTTAACAATATTTAATTCCTTTTTCCTTAAACTCTCATCAAATTAATATAATTCCTGCTTCAGACCTAAGATCAACTGCCTTAAAATGGCTTTCACTGCTAGTGAAGCAAAGGCTAGAGGATTTTGTAACTGCTTCTATATATTTCTGGTCATGGGGCAGTCTTTTGTGTATTTGGCAATTTAGTTGAATACAATTCTTTTGTTCTGTCTGATCTATGCCATAGGAGAAAAAATAGACATCAGGAAGAATTTGTTTATGGAAAGGGTTGTTTAGCATTGGAAAGGACTGTCCAGGGAGGTGGTGGAGTCACACTTAGTGCTGTGCTGTAGTTGATAAGGCAGTGATTGGTGGAAGATTGCACTCAATGAGCTTAGAAGTCCCTTCCTACCTAAATGATTCTGTGATAGAATCAGCTCAATGTGATCAGATACAGTAAATACTGTCCTATATACCCTTGAGGGTTCGGAGACTTGCCAGTGACTATCCCCATTCTTGTCACACATTTGTGCAGTCTGCTTCTGGAAATATGAGAATCTGCTTGTACCTTTCTAAGCAGGCTGAAAAAGGGAACTCCAGACAATAGCAGCATTCTTTACAAAACATGCTGCATTATCCCATCAAATGGCAGATATGGGAAAAAAACCCGTACCTACCTTAAAACAAGAATATGGAGTAAACTGCCAGCTGTGCAGCCTGGCAGAGACATCAAAGTGGAATACTGACAGGTTACTGTCATCAGCTGATGATGGCTTCAAAAGGAAGCGTGTTGACAGAGCAAGGCCCAGACTTTAGGATCTGGGTATTGGAATTCACTTCTTGTCATAGACACTGAAATGATGTACAGTCTTCTGCCTTACAACCTTAACTGGGCAGGTAGTCTTGCAAGACAGCTCACTGTATATGTGTTACATTGGAATGATGGATATTAAAGCCTGAGATCTAGGAAAATGAATATACAGATTAAAGTTACCAAGATATAATACACCAGTATAAAAATACCAAGATACAAGATATACTATCTGCCAAAGATTTTATTTCATCAATATTTCATACAAAATACTTAAGTGACTGGCATACATATTAAGATACATGTAAATATTTGTATCTCTCAACATTTTGGAGAACCCAAACAAACATATATCATAATTTTATCTTGTATTTTTTCAGGCAGCAGACTTTACAGGAAAACAAGCACTGAAACAGATTAAAGAAAAGGGGCTCAAACGACGGCTGGTGTATCTCACCCTGGAAACAGATAATGTTGATCCAGAGGGAAATGAAAGCGTGTGGCACAATGGCAAGGCAAGGACTGTAGTTTATGTTGCAAAAAATCAGTCTTAATTCTCCATGAACTGAATCTTTGTGTTACAAGTGTGAATGCATTATTTCTATTTTACTGGCATAAAACAATTTCAAGCTATGATATGCACTCTAATCTTCAAGCAAGAAGACTAATTAAATACCTACAGAGGAGATGTTAAATGCTGTCAAGTCACTGAAACTGGGGTTGGAACAGACTAAAGTATTGTCATCCATTCTCTTCTTCTGCAAGTTCACAGCTGTCCTAAGAAAACATTTTTGCCACTCAGAAGAAATGAAACAACAGTAAAGTTTGGGGCTCCACATTTCAGCACAGATTATGTGTTGAAGTACTCACTAGCAGTTAAATTGTTATAGATACTAAATATCTGCACATGTATTTTATATGCTCCAGTGAAAACTTAAATGAACATAATAATAATAGGGTATTTTTTCAAAAAGCAAAAAGGTCTCAGTTTCAGATGGTGTGACTCTCTGTTGAGAATATTATGAACTGCATGACACACTTGAAACTTGCTTGATGTCTGAAGTGTATAAACCAAAATATGACATGTCTTGTTGTTTGGGTTGTTGGTTGGAGGTTTTCTTTCAGAAAATGTCACTGTATCTTGAAAATAATTATAATTGGTTTTGGTTTTTTTCAGGTTATTGGCAATACCACATCTGGATGTTTCAGTTATGGAGCTCAGCAGAGTCTGGCTTTTGCATATGTTCCCATGGAACTCAGCAAAGTTGGACAAAAATTGGAAGTTGAACTTTTAGGTAAAAATTATGCAGCAACCATTATACAAGAGCCACTGGTGCTGACTGAACCAACAAGAGTGCGCCTTCAGAGAAAGGGTGAAAGTCCCAAAATATAAACATAGATGAGGATACAGCAAATTGTGCAGTAGGAAATAGCACCATTGCTATGCATAAAATCAAGAGAAGTAAACTACCCAGATTTGCTAATTACTAAGCCATACATGAGTGAGAAATTCATCAGTGTTACTTCCTACTTCCTTGTATGTGCAGTTCACATTAGAGAGCTGGGCAGAGTTGATGAGCCACTGTGTGTTCTGCTTCCCAGTAGCACTTGTGAGCAGAAAGTGGCAGGGAATGAGCACTTCATTGATTCAGCTTGCTCCCACATTGGCTAGCAGATCTGCATTAATCTGTATGAGAAATGTGCTCTTGATACTGTCCAACAGCAAATTCCTCCCCCTCTCTCACACTCACAGTTCCTCCTTTGCCTGCCCTTGAAGTAAAGTAGCTTATCCTGCCTTCTTTACACATGAATAGCAAGCTTACAAAAAAAATCGTATCACTAGCTCTTCACAGAATGCTTCATAAGGAATTGAAAGACATCCCTTTAACCATTAAAATAATAAAGGCATTAATAAAGGTAAACTGAACTCTTGACATTTTTTCTCTGTGTGTCAGCCTGGAAGAAATTCTCATAGAAACCCAAAACCTAGTTCTTCTCAATGAAACAGTTATAGGAAACCCATTCTTCACTATTTTACATAAATTATCTGGCATATCACATGTAATAGTGTACAACAAACAGTATGTTATTGTTCAATTTCTGAACAAAGCTTAAATTACAGATTTACTGTATTAAATCTGAACCACTAGACTGGCCCCAAAGATGGTCAGTTTTTCCTTACTGTTAATTATAAATTGAAGCAACAGTAAGAGCCATATTTTATTACACAGAAATATTAGCAATGAAAAAAATGTTTTTAAATTCATAGCAAGGGAGTTCTATTGAGTGTTAAGTATTCAATAACCCAAGTAAGCAGCATTGGGATAGTGTGTATGGTAGGAACACACTAAATTAATATAACACTCATGTGGAATTCAATAATATGCTCATCAATTCTTTAGAATAACCATGTTAAAATTTCCAACTTAGTAATGCTCTCCTTTAGGCTACACATAAATATTTTCAAACTATGTATGAATCATGTCCAAAACACACTTTCTTCAAGGGAGTTGGTATCTCTAAATCTTCAACAAATAAGCAAATATATAAATAATAGATACCAGGAGAAACACAGTTTGAGTAATGAACACTCACTTTTGATAAAGTAAGCTGACATTAAATTGTGCTGTTTCAAATATCTTTTACAAAGCAGTCAAAATTATATAAATGAGTATGTAGTACTATCTTGAGTGAAAAATCCCTTCAGAAATTATTGTCTGCTATACTTTTATAAGTGATTCAGTTCTATTTTGCTGAACCATCAAAGCATTACTTTTTCTACAGATAACATTATTTGTAATGAGGCACTTAACCACTGTGATTCTGTGAGCATTTAAGAAATCTGAAGTACAACATGATGCTGTGTGGTTTTATTTAGATTATGAAGGAAAAGAGCTATGCTTAGAAACATAGTTTTGAATTTCAGTATTTCCCAAGGTTATGCAAATTCTGTAGATACCACATCCTGGAGTGTAGCGTAACAGTTACTCTGTGACGGATTCACCTATACTTTCCTAATTAGCTTTGCTAGGCCAAAAGTGCTCCAACAATGCCTCCATATCCCAGCCTGACAGTTAGAATCAGGTTTGTAACTCTTTTTCTGACTCAGAAGGAAGATTAAGACATCAGCTGGATCAATCTGACTGCAGAAGGGACAGACTTTCTTCAGCCTGAGCAAAGAGAAATGAACAGCAGATAAAATTCCTGCAGTCAAGTGAACTCAGAAACTGTACCCTCCGTCAGCTTGTACTGCATTTCCAGCTGTAACCTCCCAGCCCCTAGTTTCTCTGTGTAGCTGATGCAGACCTCTCTCATTTCCCAATGTAGCGTTATAGAGACCCAGACACTGATTTCTTTGTGGGTTTTCACTGACAGCTCTTGTCACCCGAGTCTCAGCAAGATCAGACCTTGGCCAATTAGTGGGAGCTGTATGAGGAGTGGCTGAGCTCACAACTTCATCATGAGGAACAGAAACTGATTTTTTTCTCTGTGGTGACTGGTGACAGAACCCAAGGGAATGGCCTGAAGCCTAGTTGGGGAAGTTTAGGTTGGGTGCTATGAAAAGGTTCTTCACCCACAGTAGTTTTCAGGCACTGGAGCAGGTTCCTCAGAAAAATGGCCATGGCATGAAATTTGTCAGAGTTCAAGGAGTGTTTGGACAATGCTTTCAGGCACACAGTGTGATTCTTGGGGTTGTCCTGTGCAGGGCCAGGAGCTGGATTCAATGAGCCATGTGGGTCCTTTCCAATTCAACATATTCCATGATTCTAAGTTTCATTTAACTTCAGGATTTAGATGAGCTAGCAATGTGTCGTGATGTTTCTGGGACAAGGCAATATAAAGTTTCTTTCCTGCGGCCAACTCACAAGACTAAAGCAACTTCCCATTCATCACTGACCACATGTAAGGCAAATGGAGTATCTTGTTGCTCTCTGTTACTTTTTAAGAATGTCTGTGCTTTCTCTTTAGCAATGAATTCGGGAGCAGAGACATCAGAAGTAGTTTTAAGCAAGGATGGCTGAGAATTAGAAATGCTGTAACTGTGATAGCAGTGTTTGAAAGTGCTTCCTAGTTGACCTGGCCTCTGTTTCACTGATCTGATACACAAGTCAGCTTACTGAGTATTCACCAGAACAGCTCAACATTGCATTGTGCAGAGCTCGAATAAATGGAAGAGTACCAAGATAAAGCTTTACAAATCATGCCTACCAACAAGTTCATACACATAAGTCAATTCTTTAAGGTAATCTTGTCTATCACTCTGATGACTTCTTTAATCACTTCTTTAATCACTCCCAAACAACGTCCAAATTATTCAACCCCATATTCAGAAGAGATAAAATGAAACATAGGAGACTGAACATAGATCACTTCCTGGATTTATTCTTTTGATTCAAGAGAATAGTATCTGAAAGAAATAGTTTTTTTCTGATTGGGATTCCAATTCCCTCAACTACTAATAAAATAAATAAAACCCCAAAAATACTAGAAAATATGATAGGCAGCAACACCCAGACTGTGCCTGTGCAGTATCTGCAGTATATATTTAAGACAGTTCAGTATAATGTTTTAACTATGGTCAGGCAACAAGGTTTTCCAGTTCTAGTGGAATAGGATAACCAGTACATAACTCTTGACACTTCTCTACAAGGAAATATTAATTCAGCTACATTTGAACACCATGATAACTTTGGAAATATTAAAGGTGAATAGAGATTATGAATTTGTTTCAAAATTTCCGGTTTCACCAGCAGTGTGCGGATTTTCAAAGTACTTACTTTGAGAGAACAAAAACTTTCTGTGGGAATGTGCTAACATTTGAATGAAACTTCACCAGTAATAAGGACATGGAAGAAATTAGAAAAATAAACAGTTCAGTGAGACATTTGAGACTGGTCATGGGATCTGAACTAGAAATAGAGAAATCAGAACTTCGCAGCTTTTGAACAGTATCAGTCACATTTCAAAAAAGAAAATACTACTCATAGTCACATACCAGCTTGTCAGTGATCCTGGAATTTACTTGAGAGAAAACTGACTTTAGGACAGTAATGTAGCTTCTTGTTCCACTACTGACTTTAGACTGTACATGCTCATTGTAGAAAAAAAAGCTGACATTACTCATCGTAGCTGTTCTTTCCAAAACAGCCAGGAAACCTGTGTGATTTAAAAAACCCAACCTGGTTTTTTAACAGGCTCATCCACTAGACTTCATTCACACAGGCAGGAACTTATGTTCTACAGAGACTTGTCAGGAAATAGTCAAAAGTCTAATATACTCAATATCTGGCTTTCTAACCAAGAAAAATTTTAATGAGGACTGTTCTTTCGCCTGTTACCAAATAGGTATATAAATATGGAAATACACATTTATCATTCCAGCTAAATGGGAAATATATTGATCTTCCACTGGACACTGAAATTCATGTGTATTCCATGGATAAACAAAATTGAGCAGAGTTAACAGCTATTTCTGTCATTTCACTCTCTTAGATTTTGCTTCAAGATTGTAACTAAGGTAGTGGTTGTTTGCAATATTGCTTTAGACGATTACATGGTTTGAAGAAACGGCCCCTGCTGCTATTTCTGCTGCTGTGTTACTTCCTTCCTACGCTGTGACAGTCACAAGCACCATCTTACAGTCAGACCTCCATCTGGGCTTCCCATCCGAATGGAAAAAATGGAGAGAAAAAAGAACTGAGCTGCTTATGATTTTGCGGGAGGTTGAAGGGAGAGGGAAGACACACAGGTCTCTCTTGTGTCTGTGTCTGTGTGCATGTGTACGTGAGTGCGTGTGTGTGTGTGTGTGTGCTAGCAGTTGATGCCGACAGGAGAGTTTCTCTTCACTGATGGTTGCAACTTGTTTTTCCCAGATGTCCTGCACTTTGGCCAGCAGCAAGGCCATGAGTGTGTTGCAGCTGCCCCACTGTGCTTACACACAGAATAAGCTCTGTAGGCAGTGCTAAAGACGGGACGAGCTGCTATGAAGGTAGAAGTAACATTCCAGTTAATTTTACCAGAATGCACTATGTCCTGTCCTCATAATATTGTAATGATTTCCTTAAAAACACACATTATTGAGACACAGGCTTGCACATAGCTCCCTGGTTCCTCTGGGAAAGGCTCCAAGGTTTGAACAGGGTGTTTAATGTAGGAGTGGAAGCAAGACAAAATCAGAAGGGACCGCCAGCATCAGCGGGCTACATACCGTGCCAACACCGGCAACACCTTCGCAATTTCTTTTTCAAGCTAATACCAAAACCTATCGGCGTAAAGCAGCAGGGCTCTCACCCTCGACAGACGCTGCCGCTGCCACCGCAGCCGGGTCACAGCGGCACCCGAACCCTCCCCTGCCCTCACGGCACCGCCCCTGCCCTGCCGGCACCGCCCCTGCCCTCACGNTCCGCACGGCCCAGTTCCTGGTGTCGGGGATGGCGCGGCGGGCGGGCGTGCTGTGCCCGTGCTTCGGCCGGCTGCTGAGCCTGTCGCTGTGCCTGTGCCTGTGCCTGTGCCTGCCGCCCCCGGCCGCGGCGCGCCCGCCCGCCCCGCACCTGGTGCTGGTGCTGGCCGACGACCTGGGCTGGGGCGACGTGGGCTGGCACGGCTCTGCCATCCGCACGCCGCGGCTGGACGCGCTGGGCGCGGGCGGCGTGCGGCTGGNACACCCAGCCGCTGTGCACGCCGTCCCGCAGCCAGCTCCTCTCGGGCCGCTACCAGGTAGGGCGGGCGCTGCCTCCCTCCCGCGCTGCCCGGGGGGTGCTGTGGGTGCTCCGTGCTTGCTTCGGGCAGCCCCCCCCCCGTGCCGCTGGGGCTTGCTGGGTCTCTGTGCCGCTGCGCAGGGGAGAGGGCTGCGCTGCGGGAACCGGCGGCTCCTGAAACGCAGGCTTCACTCTGCCTTGCGAGCTCGGGAGTGAACCAGACATGGAATCAGTGCAAATTGTTCTGTTCCTGAAAAGCCGAGGTGCTCTCTATGCTTCGGTTGGGTTAACAGGCACCGGCAGCCTGTCGTGGGAGATACCCCTGCCCTGGTCCTCTGACTCTTGGATATTTTTCCACTGGACAGGTACACGGTCGAGGCGCAGACAGAAGCCGATCAGCACCACTTGTTCAGTTTTTGCAACATATTTTCCAGTGCAGCGCCTAAATGCATCACGAGCTGTACATTAACCTTCACCTGGTGCAGGAGGTGCAGGTGTTCTGCGCTCCTCGATGGAGTGCACAGAGTGATGATTAGTCTGGGTGTCCATATAGGTCGTAGTCATTACCCTGATTTTTCCCACTTTTTTTCCAGTTGTTTTTTTTCCAGGTACAAGATTTGGGTTCTGGAATACTGCTATACTTCTACCCTTTCCCATCCTTTTTGCAATTTTGGAAAAAGCGTGGGGAGTGGGGGGCGGGGAAAAAAGTGCAGACACGCAGCATAGACAGAAGGAAGAAACTCGCAAAGGGTTAAGTGTGTTTCAGAGACTTCCCCTCTCTCTCAAGAAGTCTTGCACAGCCGTGTTAACCATGGTGGTTGCCAAATAAACCGCTCTGAATGAAGGAAAATAAGCGTCGTCCTGTATTAGTGGATGCTATCTCTTTCCACAGGAAGGTTGTTCTAGGTGGCACTCTTTCCAAGCAGCATTTGTCATGTGCTTGAAAACTCCAAGAATGAATAATGATGAATAGGAAAAAGCAATTTACATTATCTTTAACAACTCTTTAAGTCGTTCTATTAAATAACCTAAAATATTTTTTCATAGTGACTATTTAAAAAATACAATTCATAGTCTGAATGTGCTTTCCAAGAAATGGGCCACTGCTGCACCACGTCTTAGAAGTGGACATTGAAAATACCTGTAGTTCACTCTAGATTTAAATTCATCCCATGCGTCTGGCGTGATAATTTAATAATCTTTGTGTTGACCTTGTTGTGACTGAGTAAAATTATATCAGAAAATTGAAGTAATCCTTTTTAATAGAGGAGACCTACTGTGCCATAATAATTATGCAGCAAATAATTATATTATGCAGCAAATATGTGGGATTTTTTTAAATAATTTTTTTACACATGGATGTGATTAACAGTTGGTTAGAGACTTGAGAAAGTAACCTAAATCCGATCCCCTCTGGAGCTGAAATTTTGGTAGTCACCTTGCAATCTGTGTGAAAGGAATGCAATAGTATTAGTCTAAGATAGCTATAGATTTCTTTTTCATTATTGCCTCTTTCTCCTTTTTCTCATTTTCCAGATACGGTGCTAGAAATTACAATGCTTGGCTAGTTTCTGTGTATAAGTGTTTAATACAGCATTTTAAAATAATTTCAATATATTTTTATATAGAATATAAAATTTCTATTATAATTTAATTTTTGGAACCACCTTGTTCAAAGAAAATGAGTAAGTAGTAGGCCCTTTGGAAAAGGTCCTTACCTACTTGCCTAAGATCAGGGCTTATTTGTTTTAAAAGTCAGTTCAGAGAGTTGCTAAAGCAATGCTTTGAAAGTTAATCATGCAGCTTGCTACACTGGTGTGCTTAGTGAGGTCATAAAGTTTGGTGTCATCTGCTCCAACAGATCTTGGAGGCGTTTTGCTTTGACACACACAGATTGCTAGGAATATTTAGTATATAAATGAAATGTTTATACTTGTACACACGTTTGCAGGATGAGGTTTAGTGTAGTGCCTTTTTGATTGTGGAGACAAGAAGGAGGTTAACAAAAGTCAGCTTATAGTATCAATATCTGAGGATGTTCCTTACATCAAGCATGATATACTACTGGAAGTGTTGTTGTCAGCCATGGTTTTGCAAAGAAACACAAAATACACCACTTAGTAAGACTGGAAACTTCAGTAGAACTGTTAAATGTCAGATCTAGGCAGTGTAAAGCTTGTGTCATCCCCATATCCAAATGCTTGCAATAGTGCTTGTACTCATTTAAAGCATGCAAATAAATGTACAAATGTGTATATATAGTATATATTTAGAAAAGTAATAGAAAAATAGTTCTCTTTTTTCAGCCTGCCCTCCAGTGACTGTTCTCTGATACAGGCAAAAGCTTGATAGCGTCACCTGCCATGTGCATTTTTGCTCATTTCAAACCCATTTAAAATCTCTCACTCCATCTTGAAACGTCCCTAGCCTTCAAAGAGACCATAAATGATAATTCTTACCTGTTACATTTCTATCTAAAAGCATAAAAGACTTTGGGTTGGTTTGTTTTGTTTTGTTTTTAATTCTGCTTGATTTATGCCTAGGAAGATGTTAACTCTTGCAGTGCTATTTTCTGGTTTCCCTGTATGCAACCCCTGCCCTCCACCTGCAGCTCTCTCATCATCTTCAGCGCTACACTGGTAAAATGAAGAGCCCCTAAAACTAGAGCTAACCTCTAATGCAGCTGTGCTTCTTTTTATGCCTGCTTATAAATTAACCTGTGGGTTCCATTGTAAGTGATCTCTCATGCTTCTTTTCTCTGCTAGATCCACACAGGTTTACAACACCAGATAATTTGGCCATGCCAGCCCAGCTGTCTCCCACTGGACGAGAAACTCCTCCCAGAGCTACTGCAAGAGTCGGGATATGTTACTCACATGGTGGGGAAGTGGCATTTGGGGATGTACAGAAAAGAATGCCTTCCAACCCGCAGAGGATTTGACACTTACTTTGGTAATGGTTGGATTTAATATGGGCAATAAATGCAGTGTTAAAAAGGATGAGAAACTGCCCCATTTTTCTAAGAACACCAGATTTACTGTTAGTTTATAAGTAAAGCCATACCTGGGTATGCATCTTTCCAAAGTATCGCTGCTTAAAAAATGATGATGCCTTAAATGTATGCTTAAGCTTTACAACTTACTGAAGAAACTAATCAGAATTACTGTGTGGCTCCAACTAAGGTATTTCTCCCTTACCATTTTCCCTTACCCTTCCCTCCTTCCAAGACTTAACTTTATTCCAAATTCTCTGCCTCCTGCCTACAGCACCACAGAGGAATTGGGAACAGAGGTTACAGCAAGTTTGTGTAGCTTTGGTTTTCCAGAGCTGATAGCTAGATGGTATGAAAGCCTCTATAAAGTAGTATCCAAAACCTCACAAGTTAGGAAGTCAAACTCTCAGACTAAACAATAGTGTCCAAGTGTGAGTGCATTACTTGCAGAGCAATTTGTAGCTACCCGTTGTTTATTGTTCTGTGTGTGGTTTGGGCTCCTGTCCTAGTATCAACTTCACATTTGTTAGTTTTGCACAAGTGTCACAGGTGTTACGTGACTTCTGCTGTCTACTGTACATCTCATTTTGGTCAGCTCTGAGCTCAAAGAGGTCCATCTCCACTTGGTTGTCTTTAAGACACTTTCCTTGAACAATGAATTTCAAAATACTTCATTTCAATGCAGAAGCCAGCATTGCTCTTGTCTAACCTGAGGCTTAAATGAAGAGTGTGACTGTGATATGTGTGAACCTTTTGTAGTCTATGTTGGTCCAAACATTAGATGGGAAAAACTGTTCCCTTCCTTAGATGGTTTGCTTCTTTTCATTCTTCAGGGAGCTCAGGGACATGGTTTCACAACTGAATTAAGCTAATATGTGTGGATTGGAATATAACGGCTCATTCCTTAAACATTTGTATTTTCTCCCATCCCTTCACAGGAGCTTGGGATCTTTTTGATGGCCTAAGTGTAGATAGGCTGCTGTTCATTTTGAAATCTCACCCTGGGACTGAGCAGGCTCTTAATGCAGGAGCCTGAGGACAGGCAGGCTGTGGGTATGGTCTTTGGGTGCCCAATGTGACATTACTTTTCAGAGGATATAGTGGTTTAATATCCTGCAATGTTTATGTGATTCCAACAGGCATCGATTATGAGTAGGGGTGTTTGATTCCCGGGCACGCTTGATGCAGCGTATCCCCCCCGTGGGCATTGAAAGTGAAAAAAATGCGACATGTGCCTCTGAGTAGACTGATGTAAGCAGTCTGCCCATAAAACCACTTTATCTTTTGAAAGAATACCCGTTTTTTCCTTCTAAAAATATAGTAGACATTTATATTGTATTTAAGATAACTTCATCTTCTCTGTATACTTGTTTTTGCAGAAATTACTAGCTGCAACTGCTGAAAACAAGTTCAAGTAAATTTCTACTATATTGGATTTTTGTGCTAGGTTTTTTTTTTTTTTTTTTGTTTT
>VZTR01015124.1:1398-16223 GCA_013400775.1 Chaetops frenatus
AGGGAGAAGCAGAAAGTGAGGACACACGAGAAGCAGCTGGGCACCCAAGCCCCGTGCAGCCAAGTCACTCCTGGCCCAGATTGCAGTGCCCAGCTGAAAGGCCGGGAGCCACCTCAGCCACGTGCCAGCCCCTCTCTCTCTGTCTGCACAAGACCTTCTCTGCCCTGCTCTCTGCCAGCAGCAGCAGCTGCCAGCCCTCGGCTCCCACAGGCCCTGTCAGCTGAGAGCTAGAGCCAGGACAGAGCTGCTCTTGAAGCAGGAGCTGGAGCAGGAGGAGGACAAGAGGCTGCCCACTCACCTGATTCCTGAGGAGAAGGAGGCGAGAGAGCTGGATGAGAGAGCAGAGACTTGGGCTGCCTTTTATAGCAGTCCTGCCCTGCCTCAGGCCCACAGGCAGCCCTGTGGAAGTAGTCATTTTGTGACCAGCTCATGTCAAATGTGAACCATGCCAGCTAATGGTAGGGGCTGTGTCCTGGTTTCCTGCATTGCTGCCTTTTCATTTCCTGTCTAATTCCATGTGCTTCCGTATAGGAAGAATTCTGTAAGTGCTGTGATGAGAAGCCCAAATATTTCCAGGATAGAAACACATCAGCGTAGGCAGAAGGCTAAGATGGTCGCATTCCATGTGGTCAGTTGATGTGAACCTGTTTCATGTCTTTGTGGGTTTTTGTTCTAAAATTTTCATGGAATGTACACTCCTCTCATTCCTCCCCACCTGTTATCCAAGGACTACCGTGAAAGGGGACATTAAGCATCCTTTTCTGTTTTTCTCCCCGGCTCTCTGTGATAGTCAGTCATTGCTACCCTGATCCCATTGCTACACAAACATTGCTATCAGGTGGTCTCTTTTGCCTAATCCTCCTACTGTGCAGTCTCTGTTGGTCATCTGTGAACACCAGCAGTGCATCTGTTACTTGGTCTTCTACTGTCGGAGTTGTTTCCAGAATGTCCTCAGCAGAGTTATAAGTTGCTGGTATTTTATGGCCTATGAATATACAGAATTTTGCTTGGCTCCTTCAGCCCTGCATGAGCACACATGAGTCAGTCCATGTGTGTATGCATGTGTGTGAACCTCATCATGAGGGCACGTGAAGATTCTCAGCCAGCACACCCTTGGTGTGTTCTTCAGCACCACAGAGTAGCTAGGTATCTTCGCCAGAAGAAGCCAATCTACAACTGAATGATGCTTGCAGAGAAGTACTCAGAACTGAAACACAGCCTCTGCCTCCTTCATCCTCCATTTCTTGCTTTATGTTCATTACAAAAGGCCAAGAATGTCTTCCCACCTCTGCAGATTTTCATCCCTTAATTAAAAAATTGAAGAAGGTGATAATGGCTTTGTCTCAGTTTGAAAGATAGGTGTCTGCCAAGGAAGGTTGGAACCTCCCTTGGAATGGAGAATATGACCCCCTTCCCTCCGAATTATCCTAACTTTGAAATTAAGGGGTT
The DNA here is from genome assembly GCA_013400775.1 of Chaetops frenatus. Lineage (NCBI taxonomy): Eukaryota > Metazoa > Chordata > Aves > Passeriformes > Picathartidae > Chaetops > Chaetops frenatus. The sequence goes on from VZTR01015124.1 coordinate 2,848, forward strand.
TCAGGCAAAGATAGAGAAAGGGAGTACCCGTTCTTTACTAGTATGTATGTGTTTAACAAGGCAAACAAACAACAACAATGGCAGCAGCAACAAACAAAAAAACCCAGATAACCCAATGAACAGTCTTTTCCCTGCTCCTAAGCCATTTCCCCTTGGGTGCAGTTCCAGGCACAGCCAGCAGGGGCGCTGCTGGCTCCCGGCCGGGCAGGCCGGGTGCGATGATTCCCCCGCGCCTGCAGGGGGCGCTGTGGCGCGAGCTCGGCCGCCTCTCTGTGGGTAATGGCGGCACAGCCGGCAGGAGAGATGGAAAAGGAGTTTCCTTTACAAACCCACAGCAGCAGCCGGTCCTGCTGCCCCTCTGGATAGCGAGAGGAGCTGCAGCAGGAACCTCGGAAGCAGCGGGCTGGAACAGCAGGGACAAGCGGATCCCGGAGTGGTAGATGAGATGTATCAGAGACTCGGCAGCTGTAGCTGGAACCGCGGGGGTGTCCCAGCGGGCAGGAGGTGCAGGGTTACAGGGTACTGAAGAACCCAGAGCAGTGACAGAGAGGCCGCAGGGCTGGGCAGCAGCAGCCCACTCCGGAACAAGGCAGAGAGAGGCTCTCTTGAAAGGGAAATGGGCTCGGCGATCCCAGGTTTACCCTGAGGCACCTGAGCAGATGATGAAGGGTCCTTCGGTGAAGGCAGAATGTTAATAAGGTCCCAGTGCAAGGGCCACTCTTACGAGCAGAGCTCCACTCATGGTAGGAGAAGGCAGCAGGAGACAGAACTCTGCAGTGGTGGTGAATTCTTCCCACAACGACTGCAGCCTCCTTCCCCTCTGAATGCTAAGAGAGCAAGACAGCAGCTGCGCCCAGCCCCCTTTATTCCCCAGCCCCAATTCTCGGGGTATCTCTGCCCCTCTGAGAGAAACCCTCAGATAAGAGAGTAGCCAGCCGCACCCTTCCTGGAGCAACTTCTTTGGTCTCTCTTAAGTACCCCGTCGTTATTGTCTCTTAGCAACCAAAGGGGAGAAAATCCCTAAGTGAAAGAAAACAAAAGGAAGAACCCTAATCCCCAACAGACTTGAAGCTCTAAATACAGTGTCCCAAAGCTCTGTCTTCTGGCCAGCATCGTGTTCTGAGGTCTTGGAGGTTCTTGCCCGAGAACACTCCCAGCAGCTCTAGCATCTTTTCAGGTAGGCGTCTTCTGTGATTAAAAATCATTTCATGTCCAGACAGAGTAAAAAGTAAAAGTTCAGCAAGCACACCCTGTGCAATCGTTGGGCAATATTTATACCCCTTTGTGACTCTGATAAAGATGTATTATCTTCACTTCCATGCAAGTGTGAATTGACATGTTCCCAGCATGGAATAAAAACCCATTTCTTTTATATCCTCGATTGCCATCTATGAGTGGGAGGCTCTCTGAATTTGAATTACCAAGTGTACAGAATTTAGCACAGCAGCAGTTAAAGATGCAGTATTGGCATGATACCAAAACCATACAGATATAAGCCTTCTAACACAGTTTTGAGTATTAGAAAGCAGTCATTCTTTATTGCAGTGCTGGGCATTCAGAGGATTCTTCTTCTAACCTAGTGCACCAAGTGTAGGGTACGCAGAATTTTTATCATACACATTGATTACATATTCGTTTGCTATCCCCACCTACTTGATATATATGCATTACTTTATTTTACATAGTCACACTCCTTAGTGAAATTCCTTATCTGGTCATTTGAGGTCTTCTTTAGTGATCCTCAATGCCTGGTGTCCCGAAATTTTTAGGAGGCTGTTCCTGGACCTCAGCTTTTGAGTAATGCATAAACCATTGTTTTGCATGACTTCTGTTTTGTCAGCCTTATCTAATTCTCCAAGGCTACATTGTTCCTTTAATTTGGTAAGAGTAAAATGCTGTTCTGTTCTACTGTTCTTATCAGACATTCAAACATTTGGCCTTGACTTCATAGCCTCAGGGAGCAGAGGAGAACTCCAGCGTCAGCTGGCATAACCACATAAGGAAACCACCCACTGTCTCTCCTCTTGAAGGATTTTCATTAAATGCAAGCTTCCTGGCAAACTGGTTTGGCCTTTGCCAGCTGCAGCCTCTCATCTGCAGAAACTGCAGCTGCCTGCTCTGATTCCTGCCAAGTTCTCCTGTTTGCTATCAGTGTTTCCTGGCAACCTGCAGCCTTCCTTTCCCCAGAGGCTTACATTCCTAGAAAGGCTACTATCTACATCTGAGCCCAGTCCCTAAGCCAGTTCCCTCACTCCTCTCCCTCCATACCCTGGAATCAGTTTTAGCCCATCTGGCTACTACTAAGAATTTCCTGAGTGGATGCAAGGCCGTATTCAAACTGACTGATTCCAGAGGCAGACAGGAAAGTTTTATCCCTTCCTTCTGTGTCTCCTGGACTTCCCATCCCTCCTGCTGCAGCCTGAATGTGTGATCCTGAGAGCTGTTGTGCTGAATTGAAACTTCGCAGCTCCTGTTCACTGCGCTAGCAGAGACCACTAGACAGAGTAAACTAGTAAAGGAGTGCTCCAAGCTGAATATTTTTTGGCATTTACTGGAAAGGACCAGATGGAAATGCTGTCCCTGATGCACCCTAGGACACAGTTGGCCTTCTTGGCTTCCAAGTCACACTGGTGATAGCCAACTTGTCATTGACCAGGACCCCCAGATCCCTTTCTGCAGTGCTGTTCTCTGGCATCTAATTCCCAAGTCTGTCTGTATATCCAGGAGTGCCCCATCACAGGTGCAGAATACAGCACTTCTCTTTGTTAAAATTCACAGAGCTAGTGATTTCCCAGCCCTCTAATTTTTCTGGGTAGGAAGGTGAAGGGTGATGGCTGGCTGGAGTGAACTGGTGTAGTGCTTATAGAGGGGCCATACTGGGTTTCCATGGCTCCTGTTAAAAAACAGTGCAGAACTGAGAACTGCAGAAGAATTTCTCTGTGAGAAGTAAAAAAAACCCAAACCATCCACTGCATGGAGTCTCATCATCTGTTTCCTCCACCTCTTTTCCTGAGCATACTGGAATTATTGTCAGAGAATGAAAGAGGACTCAGAGCCACAGGTTTGGATGCAAAACAACTTTCTTGAGTCTAAAGAAGAAAAGAAATTCACTCACAGAGAGTACAAGGGGCAGCCACTAAAATGCAGTGGAACTCCTGCAGGGTATGCATCTACCTGCTCTAAAGAAGGACAGAGGGCAACAGATCTCCAGTAGACTGGCCTGGGGAGACAGAGACTGCAAAGGAAGAGAGAGTAGAGTGGAAGAAGGAAACAACGTTCAAAAGCTCTGAATACAATGAGGGAAAGAAAGAAAGAAAGACAGACAGCCAGATCACCAGTCCTGTCTCCAGTACTGATCCAGCTGATGGAGTATCCAAGGTCCTGAGGTTGCTTCCTGGGCTTTGTGGGGCTGCCTTTTTATAGATGTGTTTCCCACCCTGGAGCTAAGTTTCCCACTTCTATGCAAACTAGATATCAAGTGTAGTTTGTTCTTCTAGATCTTTCTAGAAATGGGTCAGAGGGCTTTGGGGGTCTTTGATGGTCTTGATCCTCTGCATTTTGTTAGTCTTTGGCCAACAGTCCATGACTGCTTCTCCACCTCATTCCTGCTCTTGCCCTGTGCTGTGCTTCTCTCCAGCAACCAGAACAAGGACATTTGTCCCAGAAAAGTGCTGTCCTATCTCCACATGGCCCCTTCTCCAGCCACATCCCATTTGTTCTCACAGCATCTTCTTTCTAAGAACCCTCAGGTGGCTCTACAGCCATCAAGCTATGGGTTTGAGACATACACGAGTCCCTTGTCTTCTATGCTCCTACACCAGTGCTCAGTGAGACAGACACAATGGTGTCTGTGCCATGAACTCTGGGCAGGAAGGGCATGGCAGGAACCAAACAAGGTCCATGGGGCACTGTGTGCCTGAGATTATTTTGAGTCCATCTGTGCCTTCAGGAGCTCCTGAAGATGCTGTGAGAAAAAACAGGATGTGGCTGGAGAAGAGGCCGCATAGAGGTAGGCAGCATGATTCTGGGACAAACATCCTTGCTGTAGTTCCTGGAGAGAAGTGGGACAGCACAAGGACAGGAATGAGGCTGCAAAGTGGGCATGGGACTGTAGCAGGGGATCAGGGCCACCAAAAACACCTGAAGCCTCCAACTCATTTCCAGAAAGGTCTGAAAGAACACACTGTGTATGAGAATTCATTTGCATAGAAAGTGAGAAACTTACCTTTGGGGCAGAGAAACCTATCCATGAGAAGGTAACCTCCCAAGACAGGGTCATGACAGGGATCACAGCAGTGGGCTGGATCAGAGGCAGACAGGGTTGGATGCAGGTGGCTCAGGCAGGGACGCAGGGATGAAGCGGGGAGGGCACCAGACAGGAACACAGGGAGCCAGGACAGGTGGCAACTGGGATGGGCAGAGGGGTAGGGCACAGGCTACACACGAGGCAGGACAAAGGCTGCATATGAGGCTTGGAGGTCAGCTGATGNAACAGTGCAGAACTGAGAACTGCAGAAGAATTTCTCTGTGAGAAGTAAAAAAAACCCAAACCATCCACTGCATGGAGTCTCATCATCTGTTTCCTCCACCTCTTTTCCTGAGCATACTGGAATTATTGTCAGAGAATGAAAGAGGACTCAGAGCCACAGGTTTGGATGCAAAACAACTTTCTTGAGTCTAAAGAAGAAAAGAAATTCACTCACAGAGAGTACAAGGGGCAGCCACTAAAATGCAGTGGAACTCCTGCAGGGTATGCATCTACCTGCTCTAAAGAAGGACAGAGGGCAACAGATCTCCAGTAGACTGGCCTGGGGAGACAGAGACTGCAAAGGAAGAGAGAGTAGAGTGGAAGAAGGAAACAACGTTCAAAAGCTCTGAATACAATGAGGGAAAGAAAGAAAGAAAGACAGACAGCCAGATCACCAGTCCTGTCTCCAGTACTGATCCAGCTGATGGAGTATCCAAGGTCCTGAGGTTGCTTCCTGGGCTTTGTGGGGCTGCCTTTTTATAGATGTGTTTCCCACCCTGGAGCTAAGTTTCCCACTTCTATGCAAACTAGATATCAAGTGTAGTTTGTTCTTCTAGATCTTTCTAGAAATGGGTCAGAGGGCTTTGGGGGTCTTTGATGGTCTTGATCCTCTGCATTTTGTTAGTCTTTGGCCAACAGTCCATGACTGCTTCTCCACCTCATTCCTGCTCTTGCCCTGTGCTGTGCTTCTCTCCAGCAACCAGAACAAGGACATTTGTCCCAGAAAAGTGCTGTCCTATCTCCACATGGCCCCTTCTCCAGCCACATCCCATTTGTTCTCACAGCATCTTCTTTCTAAGAACCCTCAGGTGGCTCTACAGCCATCAAGCTATGGGTTTGAGACATACACGAGTCCCTTGTCTTCTATGCTCCTACACCAGTGCTCAGTGAGACAGACACAATGGTGTCTGTGCCATGAACTCTGGGCAGGAAGGGCATGGCAGGAACCAAACAAGGTCCATGGGGCACTGTGTGCCTGAGATTATTTTGAGTCCATCTGTGCCTTCAGGAGCTCCTGAAGATGCTGTGAGAAAAAACAGGATGTGGCTGGAGAAGAGGCCGCATAGAGGTAGGCAGCATGATTCTGGGACAAACATCCTTGCTGTAGTTCCTGGAGAGAAGTGGGACAGCACAAGGACAGGAATGAGGCTGCAAAGTGGGCATGGGACTGTAGCAGGGGANTTATTTTGAGTCCATCTGTGCCTTCAGGAGCTCCTGAAGATGCTGTGAGAAAAAACAGGATGTGGCTGGAGAAGAGGCCGCATAGAGGTAGGCAGCATGATTCTGGGACAAACATCCTTGCTGTAGTTCCTGGAGAGAAGTGGGACAGCACAAGGACAGGAATGAGGCTGCAAAGTGGGCATGGGACTGTAGCAGGGGATCAGGGCCACCAAAAACACCTGAAGCCTCCAACTCATTTCCAGAAAGGTCTGAAAGAACACACTGTGTATGAGAATTCATTTGCATAGAAAGTGAGAAACTTACCTTTGGGGCAGAGAAACCTATCCATGAGAAGGTAACCTCCCAAGACAGGGTCATGACAGGGATCACAGCAGTGGGCTGGATCAGAGGCAGACAGGGTTGGATGCAGGTGGCTCAGGCAGGGACGCAGGGATGAAGCGGGGAGGGCACCAGACAGGAACACAGGGAGCCAGGACAGGTGGCAACTGGGATGGGCAGAGGGGTAGGGCACAGGCTACACACGAGGCAGGACAAAGGCTGCATATGAGGCTTGGAGGTCAGCTGATGTCCCGCCAAGCACCCAGATAGAGGGATGGCAAGTACACAAGGGTGAACAAGGGCCAGTAACGGCAGGAGAGCCAAAAGTCAGGCTGGAGCCAGTGCAAAAGGACAAAAAAATGGGCATGAGCCAGGACAAATAAGCAGACCTCAGCAAGCTGGAGCCAAAGCAAAAACTCAAAAACTCAAAAGGGCCCCAGACTCAAAAAGCCTGGACTCAAAAAACCCCAACTCAAAAAAGCCCCAAAAAGACAAGAATCAAGAAGCCAAACCAAAAAGTCCAAAGCCAAAAGGCCCAAAACACCCCAGAGCTTGTGATGCAGCTACTTCTATGCTCCCTGGCCCCTCTCAAAGTCTGCCTGCTGACAGGAGACCATTGGCCCAGTCCAATATTCCATGGCAGTCCATTGCTGGAGACCTTTTGCCATCTGATTGGAGAACCTCTCTGGAGGGTACAGTGTCTTTGGTGTTCCCCTACTGACTGCCTCTCCCCTGTGAGACAGGAAATGGATGCCAGGCAGTCTCCACAGAGACAAGGCTTTCTCCCGTCTTCTTTTAGTTGACTCCTGCAAGTGGCACATTTGCAACCCCTCCCCCACATGCCTCTGACAACGAGTACTGAGGCAGAAATCAAGATTAAATTGGTTCCTCACACCTCAAGAGCTTGGACATCCAATGGACTGGACTGTCACAGCTGGATGGATGCTGAAACCAGGATTGCCACACCAGCAGTTGGATCAACACTGAAAGCAGGACTGAGATCTCACCCACTGGATCAACACTGAAACTGGAGCTAACATCATATCAGCTGGCTGGAAGCTGGAACCAGGGCTTTTTCTCTGTCTTTCCCCCTCTCTTTCCCTCTTTCTTTCTCTTTTCCCATCATGAATTCACCCTTGCCTCTTTAATTTCTTTCTTCCCTTTCTCCAAGCTCCTTAATTCAAAACCCATGGCCATGTGCTTATATATTAGATCTGGGACAACTATAACATACCAATCTCCACACCAGGTATGTAATTTACTAATACTTTCTGATTGTTCATGAACCCTCTGACTTCTGTCATTCCTTTTGACCTTGAGCATTTAAGAATCTTGAGTCTTTCCTTTGCCTTAATGGTGCAGCCCTGGAGTCTGCTCAACTTGATTGGCAGATGCTGATCCCAGCTTCTGCATCACCTCAGCCCTCATGTCTGGATCCTGCCAGGTGCTGAAGGACTCTGTGAGGTACCAATCTCATCTGCCTTTGACCACATGTGCTCACAGACCCTGGACCAGGTAATTCAGGGGAGGAGAAGGAAGAGGTGAGGCCATGGGCTTTTCCCAAACATTGCTGTTTCCTTTCCCCTTTCTTGCCACCCTTTGGAACCATCTTTTCCCTGTTTGCCATTGGCTGTGGAGTAGCCATGGATATTCTTCAATAGCTCCAAAGGAAAAGTAAAATCCACTACAGGGAGTCCCACACTCTGCCCCTCCACCTTTTACCCTGAACAGACTGAAGAGTTGCCATGGAAAAAAAAAAGGTGTGAAGGCCAAGGCTTGGATGCAAAATAACTTTATTTAGTCTAAAGAAGAAAAGGAGGTGGCTGACAGAGGCCACAAGGAGCAGCCATTAAGATGCAGTAGAGCTTCTGCAGGGTGGGCATCTACCTGCTCTAACGCGGGAGGGAGGGCAAAAGGCGTCCCCAGTAGACTAGTCTAGGAAGACAAAAACAGTGAATAAAAGAGAGGGTAGAGTAGAAGAAGGAAAGACTAGCCTGCAGCTCTAAATAAAATGTCCAGAAGCTTTATCTCCTGCCCAGAACCAGGTTCACAAGTCTTGGAGGTTCTTGCCAAGGATGTCGCCAGCATCTTTAGCAGGGACGACATCTGTTGCCACCATAGCAGTTGGTGATGCAGGAGATGTCAAAGCCCCCAGAGTTGATGGGCACTCCATCACAGCTGAGGATGCTGCCAACGGCAGCCGAGGTGGAGGATCCCACCACGGTGTTCTGTGGGAAGGAGCTGAGGATGGGGCCGGGCAGGGTCACCACCACGGGCGAGGGCTGGATGGCCACCGTGGAGCTCTGGCACTGCCTGACACAGCACTCGTTGCAGCTGTTGGCCAGCGGGCAGGGGCCACAGGGCTGGCAGCAAGGGTTGCAGGGCTGGCAGCTGGACATGGCTGGAGGTCACAGGTGCACCTGGGAGAGGCGGGAGGGAGAAGCAGAAAGTGAGGACACACGAGAAGCAGCTGGGCACCCAAGCCCCGTGCAGCCAAGGCACTCCTGGCCCAGATTGCAGTGCCCAGCTGAAAGGCCAGGAGCCACCTCAGCCAAGTGCCAGCCCCTCTCTCTCTGTCTGCACAAGACCTTCTCTGCCCTGCTCTCTGCCAGCAGCAGCAGCTGCCAGCCCTCGGCTCCCACAGGCCCTGTCAGCTGAGAGCTAGAGCCAGGACAGAGCTGCTCTTGAAGCAGGAGCTGGAGCAGGAGGAGGACAAGAGGCTGCCCACTCACCTGATTCCTGAGGAGAAGGAGGCGAGAGAGCTGGATGAGAGAGCAGAGACTTGGGCTGCCTTTTATAGCAGTCCTGCCCTGCCTCAGGCCCACAGGCAGCCCTGTGGAAGTAGTCATTTTGTGACCAGCTCATATCAAATGTGAACCATGCCAGCTAATGGTAGGGGCTGTGTCCTGGTTTCCTGCATTGCTGCCTTTTCATTTCCTGGCACATGCCATATTCTTTCCTGCTTGAGGGCTTTTGCAATTGCTGGGATGATAAGCCCAAGGATTTCCGGGACATAAACACGTCAGCACAGGCAGAATGCTCAGATGAAGGGCTGTTGGCATTCCATGCAGTCAGTTGATGTGAACCTGGGTCCTTCCTGTTGATTTGTTTGTGGCAAAGTTGCCAGGAAATGGGCACTTGCTTCTTGCTTCTTGCCCAAGGACTGCAGTGTGAGGGAATAAACTGTGTCAGCAGAGGCCCCAGCTGCTGAATTTTTCCTTTCCTTGTATGAGTGCACACTTTTTTTGAGTGGTTCCAGGCAGACCACTGAATTTATCATCTTATGCTAGAGTATTGCTGGTGACTGGGATGAGACACAGGTTCCTTCTCCCTAGAGCAATGCTGGATGCACTTGTACAGCTCATCTGCCTGATGCTGAGTGAGGAAGTGGCTTCATTTCACAGCAAGTGGGTGTTGGACTGAAGGGATTGGGGCCTGGGATGTGCTCTGTTGTGAGATGTAGAACAGACTCTCTGTGTGGTACATGGGAAGTCAAACACCTTTGAGTTAAACTCCTTTCATGTTCAAGCACCAGGTTTTCCATATCCCCCCAAAAAATTGCATGCCCAGCAACAGTGTCTGGAAAGGTAGGAAGGTGTGATTATTTTTAGGCAAAGTGCTGGAATCCTGCTGCTTTTTCATGATCAGATCTGTTGAAGTTGATTCTTGCCCAAAAAATAACTGTTATATACTGACTGCAACCCCTCATTCTGTATCCCACTGTGCTGCTTAAACATGGAGGAAGTAGAAAAGAGCCAGAGGTGAGGAAGAGCAGTTGCATCAGTGAAAAAGACCTGGAAATGGAGTAAAGTTATTTTAGTGATTTTTTGCACAGTCCTGCTTTGTTTTGTTTGTAAAGTGTAGAATGAATGTTTTTCAAATAAAGCCTTGCTTTTTCTGTGTTGGTAATTGTTAAGCAAACCCTCTGTCTTTACCTCAGCCCACAACATTTTTCCCCTTACTTTTTTTCTGAGAGGGAAATACCTCTTCCTCTGAGACAAGACAGATATTGCTCTTCCAGCACAGCCTTGCAGTGCCCTGTGCAGCCCCAGATGTTCATTGCACACATTTGTAGGGCTGAGGTACCTTGTGGATGGCACATTCCCAACTCTCGTCACACAGAGCACTTCTGGGAGAGGAAAGGTTATTCACATGGGCTGGCAAGATGACACAGACAAGCCACTGCCAGTTCCTGCCCTGCCCTGGAGAGAGACCACCAACCAGAATAGCCCTTGTGCTCTCTTTGCAGGTCACTGCAAGTGCAATCCCATCCTGGGACAGTTCAATGGCGGAAGCTCTCTCACCACCATTTCCTTTGCCCTGGGGCAATAACCCCAGCTCCTCACAGAAGAGGATCTTTTTCCCATCTCTGGGTGCATGGGGGAAATTGGGATGCTGAGGGAGAACTGAGGCCCCTTCCTGCAGAGCTCAGCCTTGCACCAAAGGGTGTCCTGCCTGGATGCCAAAACGGGGCAAGTCTACTTTGCCTCTACCCCTCTCTCCCACCTCTTGAAGCCTGGAGCTCATGGGGAATAGCCTTTAATAGTTGAACCTCAGAAATTTGGGACTACAAAGATAGTTGAGATTTTCTGAAAGACCTGACTGCCAGATACACAGAGTGGATTGGCCAGGAGTGAGGGTCAGTGAGGGACAGATGGTTGGGAAAAGAAAAAAGTAGAATTCAGTTGAGGAACATTTGTTTAAGACACTGACAACAAAAAAATAAAGTAGGATGTTGAGAAACAGCAAAAAGGGAAAAAAACCACAACCCTCTTTCCTGTAAATCAATGCTTAAATTAACTTCAGTGTCCTTGGCCATGGCAGGGGTTTTGGACTAGATGATCTCTAAGGTCCCTTCCCATCCTTAACATTCTATGATTCTTTGATTCTATGATTCAGTTGATCCACACCTCTTTATTAAAGATTCAATATCCATCCTTCATTCACAAATCTTCTGTTTCCTCCAGCCCTACATGGCACTGTGGGGTGTGGAATTGGGGGAGTTTTGTTCAGTGCAGAACTGTTCTACCTCCTCAATTTTTTCTCTGTTCCAGTATGAGCTCTTCCTATAGGCTGCAGTCCTTCAAGGTTGGCATGGATGGCAAGACAGGAGAACTCAACTTTGCCACTATACCTTTGCCATAAACAAACCCATAGAAATGACACAGCTTTATGTTTCGTGCCTGCATGGGATGCCACCAGCATTGGACTTGAGGATTCCACCTGTACTGATGTTTTTATGATCCCGGAAATTCTTGGGACTCTAATCTCAGCACTTACAGAAGAATTCATATAGAAAAGCATATGGCATGTGCCGGGAAATGAAAAGGACACAGTGCAGAAAACCAGGACACAGCCCCTACCATTAGCTGGGATGGTTCACATGAGCAGGTTTGACATGAGCTGGTCACAAAATGACTACTTCCACAGGGCTGCCTGTGGGCCTGAGGCAGGGCAGGACTGCTATAAAAGGCAGCCCAAGTCTCTGCTCTCTCATCCACTTCTCTCACCTCCTTCTCCTCAGGAATCAGGTGAGTGGGCAGCCTCTTGTCCTCCTCCTGCTCCAGCTCCTGCTTCAAGAGCAGCTCTGTCCTGGCTCTAGCTCTCAGCTGACAGGGCCTGTGGGAGCCGAGGGCTGGCAGCTGCTGCTGCTGGCAGAGAGCAGGGCAGAGAAGGTCTTGTGCAGACAGAGAGAGAGGGGCTGGCACTTGGCTGAGGTGGCTCCTGGCCTTTCAGCTGGGCACTGCAATCTGGGCCAGGAGTGCCTTGGCTGCACGGGGCTTGGGTGCCCAGCTGCTTCTCGTGTGTCCTCACTTTCTGCTTCTCCCTCCCGCCTCTCCCAGGTGCACCTGTGACCTCCAGCCATGTCCAGCTGCCAGCCCTGCAACCCTTGCTGCCAGCCCTGTGGCCCCTGCCCGCTGGCCAACAGCTGCAACGAGTGCTGTGTCAGGCAGTGCCAGAGCTCCACGGTGGCCATCCAGCCCTCGCCCGTGGTGGTGACCCTGCCCGGCCCCATCCTCAGCTCCTTCCCACAGAACACCGTGGTGGGATCCTCCACCTCGGCTGCCGTTGGCAGCATCCTCAGCTGTGATGGAGTGCCCATCAACTCTGGGGGCTTTGACATCTCCTGCATCACCAACTGCTATGGTGGCAACAGATGTCGTCCCTGCTAAATCTGCTGGTGACATCCTTGGCAAGAACCTCCAAGACTTGTGAACCTGGTTCTGGGCAGGAGATAGAGCTTCTGGACATTGTATTTACAGCTTGAAGCCATTATTCTCTTCTACTGTTCTTCTCCCTTTGCTGTCTGTGTCTCCCCAGACCTAGTGGGGTTATGTCCCTTCCTCTGCAGGGGGGGCAGGTGCACAGTCTGCAGGAGCTCCACATCATCTTTGTGGCTGCTCCTCGTGCTCTCTGTCAGCCACCTCCTTTTCTTCTTTAGACTCAATAAAGTTATTTTGCATCCAAGCCGTATCCTCCAAGTTCTTTCTTTCCACAGCAGCTCTTCCCATCTGCTCAGAATAAAAGATGGAGAAGCAGAGGGTAGGAGTCCCTACAGTGAATTTTACTTTGTGCCCCTTTCCCTTGGAGCTGAGGAAAACATACCTGGATACTGCACAGTCAATGGCCATTAGGAACACCGAGGCTGCAAAGGCTAGCAGGAGTGGGTTGGTGTGTGAATTAATATGTCCAAGTCATCGAACCACAACTGAAATGCAAAGAGTAGATTTATTTCATTACCTCATTAACTGAAGGGTCCCAAGGCACTGCCAGACTGCAGAGACACATAAAATGGGAACAGTGGCACCATTAGTGTCAGTCCAATCATGGCAAGTCCCTGCTGTCCTCGTTTTGAGCAAATTTGGGAGGAAACCCTAGAAGGGGTCTCCTCTAACCAGCCAGCTTCAGCAGCTCCTTCCCCCAATGGGTTTGGGAGAAAAATCTCCTTAAACAAAAGTGGAAATAACTTTATTTAGCCAGAGAAGTATTCATAAGCATAGAAAAGTGAACAATATTAAACAATAAAACCTCTTGTTGCTCTGAAGAGCCAGCAAAGACAAAAAAATCCTTTTGTAGGAGTGGCTCAGTCCGTTTTAGTCTCTCTAGGGCTCAGGCCAGGTGCTCAGGCCCGGTGTGCAGTTTGGGGGGGCCTCAAGGCAATTGTCTTGATGTCCTGGACTGGAGACATGCTGAGCAGTCCCAGAGAAAAAAAAAAAACCAGTTCAGGTAAAGCTCTTCTTTCTTCTGCCATCAAGAAAAATCAGGGAAAAAAGCGAAGGAGAAACCCCTGTCTCTCCCCCTTTGCAAGAACCAAGAGCTCCTCAAGAGCACTGTGAGCCTTATCTCT